>JAQZBX010013751.1:0-39454 GCA_029593785.1 Cabassous unicinctus
CCCAAGCTGTTTGCATTTACTGGTCTTTTCTTTAGCTTGAGTAGATTTTTCTAGAGAAGAATTCTGCCTAGAAGGTATAAGTCAGGCTCCCAACATTCTTGGAACTCATTTGGGGAAGGGTACTAGGGGTCTCACTATTCAGTTGCCTACTTTCACATAATCCTTCTGTTTTCAGTAAGGAAAAACTATGCTCACCTGCATCTTGTATTCCTGTGTCCAGTCACTCAACTTCGCTGTCTCCAGGGAAGAGATCTGAAGAATTCTGCCAGGTTAGGGCTCCCCTGACTATCATGGCTGGGGAAAGGGATCTGTTGTATATAACTGCTTCTTGTTTTGTCATCAACTTTTCTTATTCAGAATTTTAACCAATCTTTTCTTTCTCAGTCCACCCACACCCCACCTCCAGAGGTATCAAGTGCCTCCAATTCTGAGCCTTTCAGGCTTCTGTGCTGCGAACATACTTGTTCCCAGGCCTTCCCCCACTGCTGACATCCATTTCAGTTTTCTTGAGTCTGCCTAGTTACAGTTACGACTTGTCTGCCTCCTTTCTAGCTTCCAAAATTTTATTATTTTCATCTTCACACCTTTTGTCTTAATCCTTGTGAGTGAATGGTTTATCAAAAGTCATTGAGTTGCCATTTCAGTGGTGATTTAAATGGAAGTAACAGTAAAAGCATGTGTTAAATCTACCATGTTTAAACAGAAATTTCCAATTTTCTTAATTCATCCACTGTCCTTCCTAGGTTAAGCTGGCTGGTCTTCTCTGGTTTCCAAAGGAGAGTTCTTGAAGTCTCAGACCTATGACCTTCCTTCTCTTTGGTATCTACTTTGAAGATCCCATAGATTCAACAATTGCTCTTTTGCCGCTTGCTTCAAAGCCTGTACCTCCAATCTTGCTCTCTCATCTCAACTCAAGTTTCATGTTTCCACCCGTGCAGCAGGGTGGGACTAAAGTGAGGCAGGTGAGGCACCTAAGGTGCAGAATATAAGGAGGCACTCACTCTCAGCGTCATGTGATCCTTGAGACCCTGAAAGTCTTAAAATTTTGCACCTTAGGCACTTTAATCTCCCCACCCTAATCCTGGCCCTGTTGCCTAGAACATGTTTCCATTTTGGCTTTATCTCTTTTTCACCTCCAACTTATGTCCAAAGCCAAGTTCATCATCTTGCTATTCACAACCCTTCTATCTCCCCCACTGATGTTTCTAGCCCTTATCAACAACACTCCCAATCTCTCTGTCAGAGTTATTGCTCTTTTTTACCAGCTCCTGATATTCTGGCTCAGAGTTTTATCTATTTTACCTCTAAAATATATCTTTAACTCTCCCTTCCCTTGTAATGTGATTTCCAATTTCTCCTGGAAACCTCGAACAAAAACGTTTTCCCCTCCAAAATGCCTTACACATTGTTTTCACTGATTCTTTCCTAAAAATCTTCAGTGGCCAACCCAAATTGAAAATGCTTACTTGGGAGCAGATGTGGCTCAAGTGGTTGACTGCCTGCTTCCCACATGGGAGGTCCCAGGTTTGGTTCCTGGTGCCTCCTCAAAACAAAAAAACAGACAACAAGCAGACAATCCAAAAATACCAACCTAGGGTTGCCGATGCAGCCCAGGGGTTGAGCACCAGCTTCCCACATACGAGGTCCCGGGTTCAATCCCTCACCCCTGGTACCCTTAAAAAAAAAATGCTGTACTTTTTAAGCCCTCCATCATCTGACTCTACCTTGAAGGCAGTCATCTCTCTTTAAGGTTCAGATCAAGTCATAACTCCTGCATGAAGCTTTTTGAAGTTTTCCTGACTACTCTGGTCCATTGAGTTTGCTCCTTTCAATTTCTCCAGTGCCAATTTTTCATTTCACACTTAATTTTACACTGACTTGTACTCTTCCATACCACAGGTCACCCCCCAAAGGTAAGTTCATCACCTTCCCACTTACTTTACCTCTCTTTCCAGTCTCTGTCAACATCATTTCTCATCTCTCTGCGAGATTCTTTTTTCTCTTTTACCTACCACCTGGTACTCTGACTTAAAGTTCTATTTTTCCTGTAAATAATCTCATGTTAGTATATCTCCCTCTTCATTTAGAGGGTAAGCTCCTGAAAGTCAGCATTCATGTGTGAATGTGGCTTCTTGCAAGGAAATCTCCAATATTTTACCCAATAGTTATCCATGGGAAAGGAGGACTAATTTCTTATCAAAAGAATATCATCTCAAAAGAGGATATAGCAGAGTTAGCCCAATCTTATTCATCTTTGAGTATTTTTTAAAATGTTTATGTAATTAAATGTTTTAAGCTGTGCTGAAACTATGCAAATTAAATGTTAGTTATCCAAAATCAACTTATTTACTATGATTATTGAAAAGCAGTACTGTTACATAAAAGTTCATATAATGTAGGATACCAAGAAACTTTCTAACCACCACCAAATTAATCCTTTCATTTCTAGAATATGCTGATCCCAGAAAGGTTTATATAGACCGGTTCTCCTTTCCAGGCTCTTGCCCTCCCTTCCTCTTCTCCTTTTCCTTGGTAAATAGCTATGGTTATCACTAATAACAAGAGGTTTTAAAGCAAAGATAGAAAAGCAAAAATCATAATCACTCTCTGATATATTTTTTAGTCTTTACAGAAAACTTGATCTGCTATTTTCTTCTGTTATTCCAAACATTCCCCAATAATAAACCTCTGCAAATGATAAAACTTCCAGTTATCTGGGAAATGAGAAATTCATTTAGAAAATGGCAAATGGGGTTGAATTAGTGCTTCTCTGGCAATATGTTGATCTGAATTTAGGACGGAGTCTCAGGACTGTCTAGCCTTAATGGACAACTTATCCGGGAGGAGGGTTGAAAAGAGGATAACAAATTATGGCAATTTTCCTGATTTTTCAGGCCTGGACTCAACACTGCTTAACTCTCTGGGTTGGTCTTGCAGTGCTTGTGGTGGTGAACCTATTGGTCATGAGATTCTGCTTCTGCATTCGCCCCTTTCCTGGCAGCTTCCCCACTGTAACTAACAGGTACATAATACCTTTGCACATGCGTTTCCTGGGATCCTGTTAACAGGCAGATTCCAATTCCATAGGTCTGGGTGGGTCTGGAGATTCTCATTTTGTGTAAGACCCCATGTACTCTGATGTTCTAAGGAACACACTTCGAGTAGGAAGGATTTAGGAATATTCAGAAGACGAATTCATTTGTGATCCCAAATGTTATTTTTAAGAGTTCAAGTGCTGAAGATACACTAAGCTTCCTTATTTTGGATCATCCTGATCTTTTATTGGTAATTACAGGTCCACAATGTAGCACTTTATTTCCATCTCTGAGTGTTCATGGGCACCTTTTCCTTACTCGGAGAAGCCCAGCATAGCAGACAGGAATGTTTTCCTTGATCTCACTGGTTAGTGGTGAGTCAGGGCTCTCAGGAAGCCAAGGGAACTATTCACAGCCCCTTAGGGGCCGGCTTACTTGGGGTTTGGGGGATTTCCAGGGCCATCCAGCTCTGAGTAATTGGATCTTTATTTTAAAGAGCCCTGCTCTGAAGTACTTAGCTTTGAAGAATATTCGAGGGTCCACCACTGCCTGGAAAGGCTGCACGTGAGCTGCAGGACTCTGATTTATGGGGCTTCCCCTCTGCCTGTTCCGCAGGGAGTTACTTGCCAGATACTCACACAGAAATATGACTCTTGGTGGTGATAAACATTCGGGGAAGAGAACTTGAAATGTGACCGAGCTGTAGCTGAAAAGAAAATAACGTTTTACTCACTGTGTTACATCTGGCCTCTCCCGTCCTGAGATGGTGTGTGCCCAGCCTTCGGATATAAAGATGGGAAGCTTTGGGTCTCCACACTTACGCTGAGCAGATTTTCACCAAGGCTTCTTTTGCCTGGCATTTCAGAAGGGTTGGTTCATTTTAAGAGGCAAATTAGGGATCGCTACCTTGACAAACTGATTTTATTTTTTTCATGACCAGGTTGAGTAGCTATGTGTTCATTTGAATTGAAAGACTTTTTATCTGAATTGATATTTGTCTGTTTTTGAGAAATGGCCTGTCTGAAATTTGAACTGATAGCTCAGATTAGTTTTTGTAACTAACCCTCAGATCCAGGGGCACTTTTAGATCAGATCAAACAAGCAGAGACTGAATTGATTGCCCATTTGCTGTAATCAGTGGTTCTCAAAAACTGGTTCCCAGACCAGCAGCATTAGTGAGGCAGGTTAATGTAGGAAATGAGGGCACACGTCCTATCACAGCTGGGACGCGGCAGACAACCTGGCCTTGAGACCCGCCGAAACCCCCTGAGGGCTTTGCTTGAGAACAAAGCCGCAACCTTTACAGCTGAAAAGCGCCCCCAAGACCTTGGTCACGAGGTCCGGCTTGAAACTCACTGGCTCCAAAGAAGCCTGGGATAACTGCAGACAGACAGACCTCCCCGCTTGGGCTCCTGAAAGCTAACAGGTGAGGATAGAAAGGGAGTCAAATCAGAGCAGCAAATAGCTGGGGTCCCGCCCCAACATGGGGAGGGGGTGTAGGGAAAGCCGGCTTTAAGAAAGGCAACATCCCACCCCAGGTGCGTCTTTCTGTGTGGAGGACGCCCGCACTTACACTTTCGTGCGTACTGGCTCATTTCTCTCTTTTTTCAATAAACTCTTTTTACTGGTCTTATTAACCTGGCATGTCTCTGAATTCTTTCTTGTCCAAGAACCTAGAACCCAAGCTCCGGCAACATTACACCTGAGAATCAGTCAGAAATGCAAGTTTTGGGACCCCGCTCCAGACTTACTGATTAGAAATTCTAGGACTGGAGCCCAACAATCTGTGTTTTTTCCCTCCAGATTTGCATTTTTATTATATATTCACCTCAACTAATTATAGAAGTTAATAAATTAAAAAATAAAAGGCCCCAGCCAACCCCCAGTCCCACTCTCCTGAGTGCATTCTCCTATTCGTTATTTAGGTAGGTTTATTATTCTTTTTAACTTTTTATTTTGAAATAATTATACATTCACAGAAAGTTGCAAAAATAAATGTACAGGAAGGTCCTGTGTACTCTTTACCTAATTCCTTCCAATGCAAACATCTTGTATAGCTATGTATGATGTCAGACCAGGAAATTGGTATTGGTTCAATCCACAGAGCTTATTCAGATTTCACCAGTTTTATCTGCACTCATTTGTGTGTGTGTGTGTTTATTTCTATGCAATTTTATCCCATGTGTAGATATGTGTAACCACCAATACAATCAAAATAGAGAATTATTCTATCACCACAAAGCTCCCTTGTATTATTCTTTTGTAGATGTGCCCACTCCTTCCCTCTTCCTTTGTCTCTAACTCCTGGAAACAGCGAATCTGTTCTTCAACTCTATAATTTTATTACTTGTTATTTGTAACTTTATATTTGTTATATAAATAAAATTGTACAGTACAAAATTCTGGGGATTGGCTTTTATTCACTCAGCATAATTCTTTAGAGAATCGAGGTGGTTGTGTGTGTCAATAGTTCGTTCCTTTTTATTGCATTCCATGGTACGGATGTACCAGTTGGTTTAACCATTCACTCACTGAGGGGCATCCAAGTTGTTTTCTAGTTTTTGGCTACTATGAATAAAGATACTATAAATATTCACGTACAGGTTTTTATGTAAATGTCAATTTTCATTTTTCTGGGACACATCAGAGTGGAATTGCTATGTCGTATGGTGAGTGCATACTTAATTTTTTAAGAAACTACCAATTGTAGTACTTTACTTTTGCAAGAGTGATGTATAAGTGATCTAGTTCCTCTGCATCCTTGCCAGCATTTGACATGGTCACTATTTTTTATTTTAGCCATTCTGATAGGTGTCTAGTGATATCTCATTGTGGTTTTAATTTGCATTTCCATAAAGGGTAATGATTTTGAACAACTTTTCATATGCTTGTTTCCCATCTGCATGTCCTCTCCCATGAAATGTCAGTTCATGTCTTTTGCCTATTTTCTAATTGCATTGTTTGATTTTCCTGTTGAGTTTCGAGAGTATCTCAGATATATGGTTTTCTAATATTTTCTCCCACTCTGTAACTTATCTTTTCATCATTTTAATGGGGTCTTTCACAAAGTGAGAGTTTTTAATTTTGATGTTCAATTTATCATTTTTTCCTTTTATGGATTGCGCTTTTGGTATCAAGTCTAAGAACTCTTCTCCTACCTCTAGGCTTGAAGATTTCTTCCTATTTTTTTTTTTTTAACTAAAAGTTTTAATGTTTTCCAGTTACCATTTAAGTCCCTGGTCCATTTTGAGTTAACTATGCTGAATGAGAGAGGTAAGAGTGGAAATCCTTGGCTTATTTCATCCTTGCCTTGTTTCCACCATTAAGTATGATGTTAGCTGTAGATTTTTTGTAGATGCTTTCTATCAAGTTGAGAAAGTTCTTCTCTATTTCTAGTTTGCTGAGAGTTTTTATTATGAATGGATGTTGAATTTTGTCAAATGTTTTTTTCTGCAGTTGATTTGGTGGATTAAATGGACTGAATTTTTTTAAAATATATTTTTTCTAAAAGAAACTTAGATTACATAAAATGTCACATAAAAAAATATAAGGTATTCCCATATGCCCCACTCCCCACACCTCCCACTTTTCCCCACATTAACAACTTCTTTCATTACTGTGGTGCATTCATTGCAATTGATGAACACATTTTGGAGCATTGCCACTAATTGGGCTGATTTTTGAGTATTGAACCAGCCATTACACACTTGTAATAAATCTCACTTGGTTGTGGTATATCATTCTTTTTATATATTACTGGATTCTATTTGGTAAAATTTTGTTGAGGAATTTTGTGAATAAGTTCAGGAGAGATATATTTGTCTGTTGGTTCTTTTTTTTTTTTTGCATGCTCTCTGTCTAGTTTTGGTATCGGGGTAATACTAGGCTCGGAAAATTAGTTGTTCCCTCCTCTTCTGTTTTCTGGAAAAGATTATGTAAAATTAATATTAGTTCTTTAACTGTTAGTAGAATTCTCCAGTGAAACCATCTTCCTCAGAAATTTCTTTTTTGGGAAATTTTAAATTTCTGTAATAGTTCCAGGACTATTCAGATTATCTATTTCATCTTAGTTGAGATTTGGTACTTTTTAAATTTTTTTTTAAGAATTGATGCATTTCTTCTTTGTTGAATTTATAAGCCTAAAGTTGTTTGTAGTATCCCCTTATTACCCCTTTTATGGTTTCATGATTGATATTGATATTCTCAGTTTTATTCCTGATATTGTGATTTGTGTCTTCTCTTCTTTTATCTTTATTAGTCTTGTTAGAAATTTATGAATTTTATTGTTTCTTTTTTTAAAGAAACAGCTCTTTGTTTCATTGGCTCCTATTGTTTTCCTGTTTTCATTTTTATTGATTTCTTATATTTATTATTTCTTCCTTATGCTTGGTTTGGGTTTATTTTACTCTTTCTGGTTTCTTGGGGGTAGGAATTTAGATTATTGGCTTGAGGCCTTTCTCTTTTCTAACGTAGGCATTTAGTGCTGTACATTTCCCTCTCAACACTGCTTTAGGTTCATCCTACAAATTAGGATATGTTGTATTTTCATTTTCACTCCCAGGGAGATCTTTGAGTTAAGCTTGACCATCCTTGCTTAGTGGTGCTGCCACTTCCATTCAATCACTGTAATCAGCTGCCATCCTAGACGGGCTCTATTTTCATGTTATCCTTGTTTAGGGTTAGTTGGGATTTTATCTTCTCTTTCCTGATAGATTGGAAGATTTTTGATGGCAAGGGCTCTATTTTTGTATTTCCTGCGGCACCTTACATCATTCCTTAAATATACTTAAAAAAGTATTTGTTGAATTGAATTTTCTGGACAACCAGTGATACCTAATGTGACATTGCTTTGTTCCTCTATAAATAGAAAAAGTTTCTAAAATGAATTAAAAGATTCCCTTTTTAAGGATCCTGAAAAAAGATTTTTATTTTTTATTGAAGGAGAGTTCATTAGGAATTTATGATGCTTCCGAAGTGGTTTTTAAATATTTTTTAAGCCCTTTTAAGAGTAAAAGAACCATAATAAAATACATAAATGTATAAATATTATAGCCAGTGTCCACAGTGACTGTAACTTCTAGGTGTGTCTCTACCCCATCTTTTCCATTCCTACTACCACTCTAGGTCTGGTTCTTTGATCTGTTGACTGGACAATTGCACTGTTTCCCAAACCTGCCTGGCTATAAGGATAGCCTGGAGGACTCACTGAAATACAGATTCCTTGGCCCCACCCAAGAGCTCCCAAGAAAGGTGTGGGAATCTTGATTTTTAAACTAGCATCCCATGTGATTCTAATGGTCAGGTCATTGCTTTCTAAAAGTTCCAATTTCCATCTCCCCAATCCATAGTTATTCTGTTATGTTACTTAATTATCAATTATATTGGCAACTAATTCCATAAAGGATTTGTGATTGAGGTGATAGTCTCTCCGAATGCTTGGTTTTCTAAGTGAAAGGCACCTTATTAATCATAAAATGCTTTAGCATCCTCAATATAAGCACGAAAAATGCTATTTACTCCCCCTGCCCAGAGTACAATATTGAGTATTATAATAGCAAAAGGAAAAAAAATCTTTATAGCATGACATAGAAATATAGCAGAAAGCAATGTGGCACCACTTTACCTGTGTTTTAGAGCAAACTCTGAACCCAAGCCAGGGACAGCTACATTATACTGAAGAAACAGATACAAAAATAATTTCAGGAGCTTCTGGGAAAGTAATGGACAGAATAACTTGACACTTTTGGTGTGTTATAGTATCAAAAATTTAGCTGATTGCAAATAGTGAGAAGTAAATTTTGTCCTAAGGTGCTAATATGGTCTGCCAATGTTGCTATGCAATTGCCAAGTAGCAATTATCAGTATCATAAAACACAATATTAACAGTACTATCACATTAGCGTCAAAATGGACTTCAGAAAGTATCACATATAATCCTCTCTTTTTATAGTCTTTAAAAATGGTGAATACTTATTGAGCTATTATGTCATGACAGGCATTGCCATAAGCGCTTTAAGTATTCAACATCATTTACTCTCACTGCCTCCAAGGTAGGTTACTATTATTATCCCCATTCTTCACTATTATTGTTTACATATAAGGAAACAGAGCAACAGAGAGGTAAAGTAGCTTGCCCAAGATCACATAGCTAATGTGTGGTAGATCTGAGTCTCGGCAGCCTGACTCCAAGTTTACTCTTTCAACCATACCCCGAACTAAAGAAATAAGTCACAAGTGCCCTAAGGCAAGTTGCTTCTCCTCAATCAAGGTAAAACCTAGCTCTCTTGACTCCTGAGTGTTCTTTCCATCTCACCAGGTTATGTGAAAACATGTCAGACAAATTACATTTCTTCTGGAACCCTTGCTGTTACCAGTTGGAGTATGTTGCATCTCTTAGCAACAGGAAAGTAAATACTTCTGTATATTAGCAAAATCTTTGGAGGTTTAGTTTACTTGAATTTCAAATCTTTCAGCACCATATAGGCAAATCAACAATTTAGTACCACATACGTTAATGCAAACATAAGAACATTATGAATAACAAAAATAAATATTACCATTTAACAATTACTTTGTTTCATAAACATAATTGGCAGAGCTCAAGGAGCCCTGGGAATATTAATACCAGAAATAATCCTTTGGTCATTCAGGGGGTTTTGTTTCCTAATTATTTGCTTTACAAAGAGCCATCACCAAAAAGAGCTGTCTATTTCAAGATATATGTTTCTGTGTACTGCCTGCTTTCCTTCATGGTAAGTTCGATTTCAATTACTTTGCCAAGGACCCCAGAAACATTTCCTCATTTTTGCTCACCCTTTCAATTGTTAACTTTCTTAAATCCAGGGCAAATATGGTAACCAAAATAACATTGACCATTCTCCTGGCTTTTGGTGCCTTTAGCCTGGGTTCTAGATTGAAGTAGAACAGGTTGGTGAAAAGACAAGGAGTACTGGCTGAACAATTGGCATGGGGCTTAGTCAACAGTTAAGTCATTTTAGCTTGAAGTTGTTCACCTTAGAGGAAAATTTCTATTCTTCAATACTTGGTGTGGATAAATTGAAAGAAAAAATAAACAAACATGGTTTTAGAAAATGGGGCTTTGGAAAGTTAGTCCTAGCAATTATAAGGAAACTACTCATTTTCTCCAGGCTCCCACAATGAAGGATGATGACAATTGTTCTTGGGAGAAAGATGCTTTGGAAGGTTATTTTTCTGTTTGGAACTTTCAAATTTAAAATACTATTAGGATGTATACATTATGTGCCAGTTTCATTGCAAGCCATACCTCTTCCTCAAAACTCAAAGGAATATTAAAACGTTTTACATAATGTTTCCTTCCTTAGGTCTTTAGTAAATAGCATGAGCAAGAACATTACTTTTTCCTTTGGGATGATATGTGTGTGTGAATGAAGAGAAGGTAGTTGATATGTATGTTTTGTCATGCATATCAGTCCATAAGATAAAAGACAATGCTGCCAAACGCTCACCACCAGGGACTTCCTCAAGTAGAGTTATACTGGGACAAAAGCAAGTTGTTAATTTTGATAAAGTATAAAAGATTTTAATGTCTTTAGATTCACAGAGCACCAGGAAGTGAAAGCTGACAACCATAATTTAAAAAAAAGAACAACACAATTCTGACTCGTTCCAGGATATTTCTAATTGTATCAAGATTTTATGTATTTCTGGGCTTTCTTTAGTAGATAATATACGCTTAATAAATATACATATGATTCACTAAAAATTTCTCATCCTATGTTGACTGGATGGAGAATTAAGAAGGAAATGCCTATTTTAAGCATACTACTATCGTTAACTTTCTGGAGCATGCACTGAAGTGCAATATTATTCATGAGAAAAATTAAAGCAATTTTTCTTTATTTTTCCTTTCCTTTCTCCCCTTTTTTCACCCCCCTTCCTTCTTTCCTTCCTTCCTTTTCTTTTCCCCCCCAGCTAGTTCTGCATTAAACAAATGCTGCTGGCAGCAGCAATAATGTTGGGGACATAAAACTTTCCTTGTCTAACATTCCTGACAAATGCTTGATTGTCCAGGAGAAGCCATCTGTATGTATCTGAAATCTTGTAGGATGCTGTGTCATTATTTTTCACCAAGAAAAGTGTTCTGCATTGGACCGTAGGTGTGCTTTAATGCGCTTCAAGTGTTGATTTCTCCACAGATATTTGGCAGACAGATCCTCAAACTGAGCAAACCGGCAATGAGTCCTTAAACCAATGGCATGCCTTCTCACCGTGGGGCTGGTGAGCTGTGAAACGGAAGGCCCAGGACAAGCGTGGCCAACAGAACATGCTCAGACCTGCTTTCTCCCTCAGACTCAATCATACTTTTGAATTACTAGCTTCACATATTGAATAGTGAAACTTTAAGAGCAACAAGTCAGATAGATGGCAAGGCTTGGGGGATTTGTAAAGGGATAGGGATACTTTCTAGTGCAGATTACCAAGTCATCAGTTCAAATGCAGCTGTGCTCAGCCATTACGAGAAATTGTTGCATGGGATAGCTTCCCAGGACTGCCGTGAAATGGAGCGGGTGCTCTTGATATACTTGTAGACAGAAGGGGAGTTGAAAACACAGCTAAGAGGACCACCATTTCTGCTGGCACTCATGGAAACCGGAGCTGGTCAGCAGAAGCCACAGGTCCACTGAGCCCTGCTGAGATCTGCCTTCTTAAAGCATCGCCTGTGGCTCGGCAGCCCATCCATGATGGTGATGGGATAAAGCCCGTCCTGTGGCTGTGTGAACTGCACCAATTCCATCAGCCCAGATGAAACCTTTGATGCATGGATCTAGCTGGCTGAGAATGGAGCTGGTGGGGAGAGGACTTGGCTTCCTTGTTGGACTCCATGACTCTAAAAAGTCACGTAGCTCTGAGCTTCCTCTGGGCCCTAGTCCTACTCCAAAGCACCAGGCGGTACCCCAGGTAGTTACTTCCAGGAGAGTCATGGTGCAGCCCTTTGATTTGACTCGCTTACAGCATAATTTACACTGGTGTACATACCATGTGCAGTAGATTGAATCATATCCCTCACAAAGGCATGCTCAGGTCATCATGATCCTGTGGGTGTGACCCATTCATAAATAAGACCGTTGAAGCTGTTATCATTAGTTAGGGTGGGGCAAAACTGAATGAGGGTGGGCCTCAGTCCACTATGGCTGAAGCCCTTATAAACAAAGGAAATTGGGCACAGAAGAAGCCAGGAGTCAGCGGAAATCAGTGGTGCAGACATGAAGAGATCACCATGTGCCGAGGATTGCAGGAATACTGCAGACTCCGGGAGCCCTGCAAGCACAGTGACGTTGGCCTGCCAGCCTTGAAAACCATGAGAAGAATTCCTGTTGTTTTAAGCCAACCTATTGTATGATATTTGTCATCATAACCCTGGCAAACTAAGATGCCATGTTCACAGGGCCTCCAATTTCTAGGATTCAATATCCAGGAGCAACTGCATTCGTGTCAGAATCTAGTAACCAGGACTCAGCTTCCCATGAAATAAAGAACAATTTTTGAAAAGACGAAGAAGGAATCTCATCCTGGGTAGTCAGGGTAAGATTATGCAGTTCAAACGAGCCCCAGATAGAGGTAGTAGCGGCTGCTGGGTCTGCTTGGGTTGGGAAAACTGATAAGCAGGATGCTGTCTTTCTGTGACCTCCCCTGTGGATGCAGCAGTGACGCTGGGGGCTCACGGGAGGCATCTGTGGTTGGGAAGAAAGAGCAACCGCCTGGGATTCTGGAAACGTGGGACTCAGTTCTGCATTGGCCAAGAACAATCCTGGCTAGTCACATCACTGTTTTGGAACTTCAGTTTCCTCATCTATAAAGATGAATGTTGCAATAGGAGGGCTTTCAAGCTATAACATAGTTTTCAAGGTGCATTTTCAAGAGTTTGAATTCTTCAGAAGACAGAAACGATCAAAATAGAAATTACTGGGACTTCAAGCATTAATAGTAATTAATTAGGCTCACAGCAAATGAAAAAAATGAAAAGTTTGTTCATTCTGTAGAAAACTGGGGGAGTGTTTATAAGTTTAGCTAGTAAAAGCCACAATAGCATTTAAATTATGATTGCTTTTAAGTACATGTACATGACAAAGACAATGGAAAATAATGAAAACAGCTGTGCGAATGGTAGAAATAAGGGTGTGGTTTTTTATATATCTCTGTTTTTCTAACCATTTTATTTACTGCATCCATTATTTTTTTCAGCAACTGAAAACAGACTTCCAAACAGCTTTTATCTTTAAATTTACTTTATGGAGGTAGTCACACTGCCTTTAGAAAAACTTTATTAGGCTGCACTTACTATATTATCTAGAAAACAACTCATTTATACTCCTAGTAGAGCTAACTGCCCCCCAAAACCACACAAAACAAAAAAAATATATAGATGTCTGGTTTTGTCATTCCTATAAATAAAAGAAAGCAGAGACAGTAACTATGGAGAAGTGGCATGTTACATTACCGCAACACACTAGGAGCCCAAGGTAAGGATAAAAGTGCTATTTATCAACCGCTGAGAGCTACGATTCTGCGGATTTTCATGTCTTCAGTGTTACTGGAGTTTAGATAATTCTAGAATTTGATTCTTTATCTTAGAGCTTCATCTTTGGAAAGCTTTTTAGTAAAACTAAGAGGTAGAGAATAGAAGGTACAAGCCTGATGGGGAACGAAGATAAATGAGCAAAACATGTGGAGTACCCACACTCCAAATAGCAGCAGAAGGGAGGGACATTTTCAGATTCAAAAGGAATCCTAAGTGTCAAGATACCCATCATTTCCACATCCATTCCCTTGTTTGCAACTCTCGGCTCTGGCAACACCATGCCAATTCTGCTAAGTATCTTTCCAAAAATGCCATTCCAGGTCAGGAATTCATTTGTCTGATTTTAAAATAGATATCTAGTAAAAACCAAACCAAACAAAACAACAGACTTCTGGATTATGATATTTGCACTAGCTCTATTTCTTTTCATCCTCAAGGAGTACATTTCTCTCTCTCTCTCTGTTTCTGTCTCTCTGTCTCTCATTTACGTATGCAGGTATTTAATATTAGGTACCTATCTTTGTAGGAAACATAATCATGGCGTCTTAGCAGTAAGATGAACCAGAATCTTACTGATTGTGAAGAATACAGCATTTTCTTTTCTTTTTTCTTTTCCTTTTGAATTCAAAAGTTTTCAGAAAACAGTCTGGCCTTCTAATACAGGGTTAAGTAGAGGACAGGGAAGTACAACTAACATTTACTGACATCTACCATATCCTAGGCCTGTGCTGGGTGCTTTGAATGTCTTAGCTCTGCGGCTCTTACCAAATGTTGGGGATAGACATTGTTCTTCCAGTGTACTGAGGAGGTGACTTGCTCAAGGTCACAGAGCTGGGAGTCGAGGTACACCTGAAATGGGTAGCAAGGTCAAGATTTTACTCTCCACAATCTGTGAGAAAAAAGTAGCTTTCTTTACTTTCAAATACTGATCTTATCTTGCCCTTAAGACACCACTCCTCGGCTGACAGAAGAAAAATATATATTTGCCAATTAAGGGGAGCTTGAAAGAGAATGAGTTAGAGCAGAAAAGACTGCTTAAAATCAGAACAGAGTTACCTTAGCACATAAGAGTTATGCATAATAAAGAAAGTTACAGATTTGCACTTTTGAGTCCTAGTGTAAGAATTCTAGCTCAGACGTGCGGGAAATGTTGGATGTGAGAAATTGTGGGCAGGGCTTTCTCAGAGAAGGCATTCCCACTGCCCTCCACCCCACCCCCATCCAAGCCTGGATTCCTCCTTCCACCTCCCCCCTCCCCCGTCAGAGACTTCCACGGCACATAGCACCCCGTGCTTCTCATTTGCAGAACCCATTGAACTTCTAATTACTTCTTCTCCATCTGTCTTCCCAGCTGGGTTGGAGTCTCCAGGAGTGCTGGGGCCATCTCTCTCATCTGTTCTCCGTCAAACACCCAGCATGCAGAGCCTGAGGCAAGGCTGCAGATGGAGGCCTTGGGCTACCCTCCTCTCTCTTCCCACTCTAGACTCCTTCCCAGACCCCTTGAGTGTGTGGATTCTCCAGTGTGTCCCTCTCTGGAGTATCCAGATACCCCTCAAGTGTGTCCATCTCTACCCCACCATAGCTGTTCCTATGCCAACTTCTCAGGGCCATTCGGAAAGGGACTTCTGGTGGTATGGGGTCCTGGAGCATGGCCTTGAGATGACGGCATGGACTGAGAACAAGGTCACTGGATTGTGGGGCTAAGGGAAGGGGTCCTGGTTGCTTGTACCTAAGAAGTGCTGCTCAAAGAATGATGACCAATACCCTGAGGCATTGCCACAGAGAGTGAGAGCACTAAAGCAGGGCTCTGGAGGTCCTGACCAGCAGGAATGCAGTGGTTTTCGCTGGAAGAGAGGGCAGGTCTGAGGGGGAGAAACAGTAGTCCCTGAAGGAAACACACTGTAATTTATTGTATTCTTGCTACTATTGTCCATTACTCTAACGTTGAAAGCCATTTGTTGCAGAGAAAGTTCCATCTGCCTGGGTCTAGTAAGGAGATAATCCCAGGTTTCCCAGGAACAGCTCAAACCAATAGAATCTGGATGCCCGGAGAAACAACCTGGACCTTTAGGTTCTTTCCCTCTCTGTTGCCAGTGGGTTCTAGATTCATCTTGCACTTATAAAGTTCAGATTACACGTAAAATTGCAAGGCCAGGTAAATTTCTTCCTGCATCATGATGTTTATCTAGTACGCTTTATAGTGTAAAGGCCAATTAAGCTCAACCATTCTAATAAAACAAATAGAAAACCCAAACAGAAATTTTTGCCATAGGAAAACAAAACCATCTCTCTTATAACTAGTCCAACATTATATGCAGTTTTGAAGTTAAAATTCAGGGATATGTGAAAGTAGGGAATGCTGAGAAAATCTTCATGAAGCAATAGAATGCATCTTGTAGACGAATCAGAACTCGATTTGTTTTCCTCAATTCTTTTATTCTAATACAAGAATACACAAATGATTCTGAGAGATTCAGAATGTATCTCACTTATATAGAGAGCAAAACAAAAAAGGAATGTGTATTCGGTAGATATGAACTCCATTAAAAAAAGAATTGACAATTACTTAAAAGTCAGGAAGCTAATTTTAAAATCAATACATTGCTTGAGAAGGATAACATGATGCAGTGTCAAAGAAGGAAGCACTATCAAAGCTACATTTACTTTGCATCAGTCCTTAAGTAGTCCTGGTCAATGCTGAAACATCTGAGAAAGGAAGGTCAAAAAGCAAAGAGTTACAATCTGACCTAAATCTTTACCCTTTACTTGCCAAACTGTACAATGTAGAACGAAACTGAGTATCAAGTCTGAGTAGCTTTTGTACTCACATTTGCTTAGTTTCAACTTAACTGCCAAAGAACATCTCCATGCCCACGCCTAGAATAAACAGGACAGCTACAAACAGAAACAACCACAGAAACGCGTCCCCCGAGTCCCTCTCATACTCCTGGGGGTATGGCAAAGCACAATCGGAATGTTATTAAAAGGGAAGTGGAAAGCAAAGGGAGATAAAATTAATGACATGAAATGCATCTTCATCCTCTCTGCTTTAGTTTGTGAGAGATTCAGTGTCATCCACAAACATACACCATTGAAGAATAATTTCATCTTCATCAGCTGATGGGGCAGAAATATATGTAATTTGTCAAAGAATTAACCACAGTTTGCAGTCTCATTATCATAAGGAAGAGGTGCTCAGCAAAGTGTATCCTGAGAGGAAGCAAAGACACAGACTGCTGGGATGGAATCACCAAGAAGGAACAAAATTTGTTTTTTCGATGTTTGGCACAAAGGCTTTTCTCATTCGTTTTAAATTACTAAGAAAAGTAAACATTTTGGTAAATGCTTTAGAGAGATTTATAGTGACCCTAAATGCAATCTACTTGGTGACTGACTCAATTTTAATTCCTTTGGTTCTTAGCTGCAGAAAGGGCAACACTGTTACCACTTGCCTGGTCAAAGGTTACACTTCCTGCCCTTCATCAATGCAGCTGGGACATGTGAGTGTTTTTAGATACTAGTCAGGTCACCTTCCAAGGGGAATCACTCACACTATCCATCTGATTAAGGGGCTTCTGTAATTAATACTGCTACCAGGTATGCAATTAGTCAGGCCCTAGGCTTTCCTCGCTTAATGAAATGCATGTTAGGTGGACAACATTCGTGCACGAGCTAAGCAAAGGAACTGTGAGTTGGAAAGCTAAATAGCTGTCCTTCATTTACTTTATTTTCATTTTAACTACACTTTAGTTTACACTTTTTTCTTTTTTTTTCTTTTCTCCTCTTCTCTTCACTTTTCTTTCTTTCCTCCCTCCCTCCCTCCCCTCCCTTCCCTTCCTTCCTTCCTTCCAATACAAAGTTTTTGTGCTCCTGTCCCAGGGAATTTGGAAACCTAGAGTTTGGGTTATTGTTTCTCCTAAGGGATATCCACATGTACAGCTTAAAAAAAAAAAATCAATTTTATTGGTACATATTAATAAGTTCATCCAAAATATACAATTAATGGTATTTGGTATAATCACATAGTTGTGCATTCATCAATTCAATCATTATTAGAGCATTTTCATTATTTCAATAATAATAAAAAACCAGACAAACAAGTAAACAGGAAAATTCTTCACCTCTCAATTTCTCTCTGTTTCCCCTGCTGCACAGGTACAGCTTTAACCATAATAGACTATAGGTTTGACATCCATGCCCCCATAGAGTTGTGGGCGCCCTTCCCCTGCCATCTCTATTAACGGCTGACCCTTGCTGAATGCTTACAAGAGCCAAGCACTACTTTAAGCCCTTTACTTGTTTAAGACTCATAATGTTTCTTTTTCACAGATGAGGAAACTGAAGCACAGAGAAGTTGAAAGAACTTGTCTAAGCCTGGGAGTAGCAGAGCCAGGATTTGAAACCAGGCAGCCTAGAACCTGTGTGCTTAATTAACCATAACCCAGATCAACAAGATTGGACCAGAGCAAAATAGTAAAGTCATTCTGAGGTCTGCAAAATCCTCTTTTTGCTTATTCCCTCAGCAGCACCCCTCCCCTGGCCCGCAGGCACTAAAGTGCTGAACTTTAACCACCACCCCAACTCAAAACAGAGATTTGCCATCTTAATTTGCCATCTCCTAAACTTTGGAGAGGTGCGGACATGGTACGTCGCGTGGGTGTTAATTTGTTAGTCTGGCCATTCAAGCTCGGCAACCTCTGACTGCAATGATTGGTTCAAGGATGGACACATGACCCAAGCTCGTCCAATCACACAGACTAAGGGTTTTTGTTTGTTTTTGTTTATTTAACCTACAGAAAAATGGCTAGTGTTTTCCTTCCTCTTCTCAAACCTGGGAGACGGGAGCCATTGCAGCCTGAGAGGACTCACACAGAAAGGCGCGGAGACCCCAGTGGGGAGGAGCTGGGTCCTGGGAAGTCATTGAGCTCCAGGCCATCTGGATATGAAGCTGGTCTATCCCTGGATTTATAAGCTCTGGGACCTAATCGTTCTCAGTTTGCTAAAGCAGTTTGGATTGAGTTTTCTCCTTGCCTCAGAAAGGACACATATTAGAAAATGGAAGATGTTGTCTGGATACACAAGGCAGAGAGAGGTCACCTTGAACCTGCAAAGAAGCAGAGAGATGGGATGTAAGTTGTGGCAGAGGTGGTGGAGAGGGAAGGAAACGAATGTTGTTGGAGAGCTGCAATGGTAGCCTTTATTGATGCATTGAGTGCACCCAGAGATCTTGCAAAGGCGGCATTATCCCCAGTTCACAGTTGAAGAAACGGAGGCACAGAGAGGCTAAGTAATGCCACCAATTTCACACTATTTGGGAGTGATTTGACGTTCAAACCTCGAGGCTCATGTGGCTCCAAAGGCCAAAGATTTCTGCCACTGGGGGCTGCGGCAGAGGGCATAGTTGAAAGAGGACTCCGGGAGTGAAATGGTCCTTGGAACTCCATATTTGACCGTGCCCTGACCATCTTCATTGGCCCAACACATTGTCTCATTTGCTGAGCACAGGGGCTGAGGTCAGTGGGTGGTCTCTCCAGTTGCTAGAGATGGGCTTCTGTCATTGGGATAGTCAGCATTTGGGCTAACATTTTGGCTGTGAAGATTGAGAGTTTGGAAATGAATATGAAAAATGTGATGTGTCCAAAGTAGTAGTGTTTAGCTATGGTATAAAAGGATGCACAGAAGACAGTGTGGACTCAGTGTGTCTCCTGGACCTTTTTTTTTTGGCCTGGGAGGAATCTGAAATGCTGCTGTTGCCATGGTAATGAGTAAGTAGAGCACTGTGATGACTAGAGGAAGGAAAAGGAAATTTTTTTTTTTAAATTTTCCACATTTAACTAATGGCAAGGCAATTATTTGTTTAATAACATTTTTAATGTTTTACTATGAGTAGGTGGTGTTTTGAGAATATCAACTAAAAGACAGGGAATGTTGTTGGAGAAACCAAAAACACATAGAATCATGGAATGATTAAATAGCAATATACAAAGATAAAAATGCATTTATATGTAAGTTCAGAATATGTCATGGATAACAGGAGTGATTATGGGTTCAGAGGGGCTAGCCAAAGGGAACTTTTTAGATGTCTTAAGTTTTGAGCTAAGGTCCTAGGAATTAACCTGATTAGTAGAAGTGGGTGGAGAAGATTTTTTTTTGGGTAAATGTCTTAGTTTGCTGGGGCTGCCATAATAAAGCACCACATACAGAGTGGCTTAAAACAATAAAAATGTGTTGCCTCACAGCTTTGGAGACTAGAAGTCCGAATCAAGGTGTTAGCAGAGCCGTGCTACTCCTGAAGTCAGTAGGGTTCTGGCAGTGGCTTGTGGCATAAACTTAAGCTCTGCCTCTGTCACACAACTGTCTGCTCCCTCTGCGTCCAAATTTCCTCTCCTTATAAGGATTCCAGTCAGGGTATATTAGGGCCCACCCTAACCCAGTTTGGCTTCCTCTTAACTAATAACATCTTCAAAGATCCTATTTCCAATTAGGATCATGTTTATGAGACTGTGGGTTAGGACTGGACCATATCATTTTGAGGGACACAATTCAATTCATAACCGTTGCAGTAGCAGAATGGGCAAGTTGAGGTGTCACTTTATTCTGCTGAGCAAGAGAAAGGCATAGCTCGGACATTCTTGAGTAGGGGTGATGGAAACTGGAGTTGGAGCCAGATTTCTGCTGCACCTGTATGGAGAGCAGTTGGAGAAAGGAGGCCTGTCCTGAGGTTGCCGATAAAGCCCTGAAATGAGATTGGGAGGACCGTGCCTGGATGGTGACTGGGAACAGCATGGAAAAGATCAATCCAAAGAAAAGCGAATGATCTTTCCAGCTTGGTCGCCCAAGAGGAGTGTACAAGATGGATATTATTCATCTTCCCTCAGGGGCTGGCATTCTGGGGATATTGTTATGTAATTGTTGAATGAATGAATGAATGAATGAATGAGACTGACTAAACCAGGGGAATGCTTCAGAAGCAGGGGCAAGATAATAGCTATTGATCAATGGCTGGAAGCTACTGAGAGTTCAAGACGATTCAGAATGGGGTAAGGTGATTTTTCTTTACAAAAGTGAAGAAGACAGTAACTAGATGGGAATTGTGGTTTCTTTTTGTGGTGGTGCAGGTGGAAGTTAGGCTGGAGAGGATGGATCTTTTTGACTCATTTAGATACCCTGATTACACCAGGTCTTCAGCTTGCCCACCAATCAATATTCATATCCTTTGATGGTCCCTGGCTTCCCTCTCGCATCAGGAGCTGACTTCCAAGTGCCCTGCCCTCCAGAGACATAGCTGCTCTGGTATAAAAGTTATTTTACATGAGATGCATATATTTTCTTTAACTCTGCTTGGCATCCTCAGTATTCCCCCCTCTCCCAACTTGTTAATAGTCGCCTGCAGACTTGCTTTTTCTCTTAAAGGGGCATTTCCCTTTTTTCACCAAATGTTTTCCAGTATACCTGAACAAATCGATTCAAAGTAAAAGTCATCTTGTGGTTTCTGACAGATTTCATGATTTCGCAGGAGGTTGACTCTCCTCCCATATACAGCCTATGTGGACAAAACTCTTCCCTTAATCTTTCCTTGTTTCTCCCAATGCAGGAAATTGTTCTGGTGAGTGGGGTCCTCCCCCATGATACCCGGAATAGCCACAGCAACAGAGGCCTGGGGCTCCTTTCCGCCCCCGCTGGTGGTTCTGTGTGCAGTGACTCCGCACTGCCCCAGTGATCCCAGGAAATGGAATTCCTTTCCCAAGCTGGAGCCCCAGAATTTACCTCTTTCTTCTGGCATTGCTTCGTAGACAGATAATCTGAATTAATTCCTCCAGGACTCTTTTGCATTTAGCCCTGGCCTCTCACTTCTATGCTCTTCTCCATTTAAATACCCAAGACAAATTCCCTAAGCTCATTCCATCACTGATCTTTGTTTTCTAGCAGTCTAAGAGTTTCTGTAAGTGAGATTCTCATGCGTGTGTATTTTTTCCTGTATTCCATGGTTGGCTGCTGTTCTCTTATAATGTCAAATCCTTTCTAACCTAGCTTTTTAAACGTGCTTTTGGTTATTATTATTATTATTTTTAGCTCACATTGGAGAAAGAACTCTCACAGTGTTTAGGGAACTGGATGCTTAGACCAGGGAAAGGAAGACGAGTAAAAATACAGATTTTTCCATTTCTCCAGTCTTTAGGGAACAGAAGAACTTGGCAGAGGAACATTTTGAGGTGCTGCCAAGAAAGAGCTACTTTTTAAAAATGTCAGTTCATTAGGCCCTTAATTTCTGTGTCATTTGTTTTGCCAACTTAATGGTAGCCTCTTTAAGCGTGGGGACTGGTTCTTCCTTTCTTTCCATTCTTTTCCTCACTCTGAGTACTTTTAGCATGCGGGTCTCCACATTGTGAGGGGGCACTGCATAGCTGGCCTTGGGGTTGAGGAGCCACTGTTTTCTATGCTGCTGGCTCTGTGTTTGTTAATGTTAGTGGCTTAAAATTAAAGCATTTCAAGAAGGAACTTATGTCAATATCTAGAATGTGTCTGTATGCTCACTGAAATTAGGATATTTTTTTGGGCAAAAACCCAGTTCAAAGTGGCATAAACAATAAGAGGGGTGGGTGTACATCCTGGGGACCCCAGGACTATTCCAATTTACTACTATTTTTCTGCCATACTTATTAATAGCACCCATTTCACTCTCAGAATGCCTGAATTTGGATGATAAAATATATGGCCATCTATATTAGCATTTGATGGCTGCCATCACAAATTCCCACAAACTTGTTGGCTTAAATCAATGCAAATTTATTATCTTATAGTTCGACAGGACAGAAGGTCAACATGAGTCTGATTGGGCTAAAATCAAAGTGTTAGCAGGCCTGCGATCCTTCTGGAGGCTCTAGGGCAAAGTCTGATTCTTTGCTTTTTCCAATGGCTCAAGGTCATCCACATTCCTTGGCTTGCAGCCCCTTCCTTTAGCAATCATGCTGCCATCTCTCTGGTTCTGTGTTTCAATTCTCCACTTTTCAGGACCCTTATGATTACGGTGGGCCCACCTAGATAATCCAGGATAAGCTCCATATTTTAAAGTCATCAGCTGATTAGCAGTCTTAATTCCACCTGCTACCTTAATACCCCTTTGCCCTGTAAAGGGCTGCTGCTTCCCATGTATCTCTTTACCAGCGACACAGATTGTTTTAGTTTGCTAAAAGCTGTCAAAAGCAATATACCAGAAGTGGGTTGGCTTCTGCAATGGGGTTTTATTGGCTTGCAAGTTTACAGTTCGAGGCTGAGAAAAGTGTCAAATCAAGGTATCATCAGGCAATGCTCTTTCCCTGAGGACCAGCTGTGGGTGATCCTGGACTCCTCTGTCATAGTCTGTCAGGCTCAGGCAGTGGCACTGGGCCATGCCTAAGGCCATTGTGTGGCTGCTGTGATAGCCTAGTCCTGATTTTTTATTCTGCCTGTGATATGAGTGCATGTATATTCTCAAGGTACAAAAGCAGAACTTGTCAGGATATTTTCGTATTTTAAAAATCTTGCAAGTTTTCTATACTATCTGTGTTTGAGGTTTTGGTAACCATAGTAGCTAATAATCTTGTGTCCCTCTGTGAATTTGTACAATATTGATAACTACAGCGGCATAATATGGAGGACTATGTTCTCCTATTATTATTATTATTATAATAGGACTTTGTTCTCCTATTATTATCCTATTATTATTACTAGCAGCAGAACTATATGGTAAAACACAGGAAGTCACAAGCAATCAAAAGCACATTGCTTCGGTGGGAAAATGTGGGAGGTATGGGGAGCGGGGCATATGGGAATCCCCTATATATTCTCTGTAACGTCTATGTAATCGAAGTGTCTTCTAAAAAATGAAAAAAGGGAAAGGGAAAAAAAAAAGCACATTGCTTCATGCCCTGTGACAGTCCCAGTGAAATGACACATTGGACACCTGGAAATACGCACAGACTAACACAGAGCAGCTCTTCACCCCTTGAGGAAGGAAGATGTAACCCTGTAAGAAAATTGTCACTGAAATGACTAGAAAAGAATGGGGACACTTGGTATTGAAGTGTCATCCCATTTCAAACATTGCTGTGGATAAAAGCATGGTTTCCCCAGAAAATTCTTTGGGAAAAAAAAACTGGTTTAGACATTGAATGTACTATTTATTTAATTCTCTAAAAGTATCATCTTCATGTAAACATATTCATTCAATCACTAAATGTTTATTGAAGTCCTACTGTGTGCCAGCCACCATTCTAGACTGTTGGGATAGACCAGTGAATGAAACAAAGGTCTCTGCTCTCATGGAGCTTATATCCACATGGTGAGTCCAACAATAAACACTAAACAACAAATACATAAATTACGTGGTATGTTGGAAGGTGATAAGTGTAATGGGGAAAGTAAAGGTAGAGCAGGTTAAAGGGTATCAGGATTGTGGGGAGAGGGGTAGGGGAGGGGGATTAATGGTTCACAATTTAAATAAGGTGGTCAGGGTAGGTCTCATTGAGCAGGTGATATTTAAGTAAAAAGTTGAAGGAGGTGAGGGAGTTAGCTGTGCAGACAGGAGAAATAGAAATCAGAGCGTGTCTCTCCCTGACACTCACACTCACACTCAAAGCCTCTCAAAGTCTTCCCATGGCTCCTATACGAAATTCCAAACCCTTTCACAGGCCTTCATAAAAGGTATTTTCTTCTTCCTCTCAAACTTAGCTCCATCCTCTCTTCCCTACCCCTTCCATTGCCCCAGCCACTCAAACTTCTGCTCCTGAGAGACTCTACTTTCTTTGCTGCTTGGGCCCTTTTTCCGTGGAAATTAACCATGACTGGCTTCTGGCCTCTTCTCACCCTTCAAGTCTCAGCTGATATGCCACCACCTGAGAGAAGCCTTCCCGAGTGCCCTGTCTAAATTGGCCAGTCCCAGTTACTCTGTCATATCACCTTACTGATTTTCTTATAGTCCTTAGCACAATCTGACATTTTCTTGTTTATCTTGTCTTGTTTCCTTAATTTGTCTGTCTTCCCCCTTTAGAATATTAGCACCATAAAAACAGGGACCTTATCCATCTTATTTCTCATGTTATCTCTAACATTTAGCATAGTACCTGACACAGAGTCAGCACACAATAAATATTTGTTAAATGAACAAGTGCATGCTTGGGTGTCTGAGCTTTTGAAGGTGTGTTGGTTTGTAGTAATTTCTAGCTTAGTGAACACTCACAAAATCAGCCCTGCCCTGCCTCTCCGCCCCCCAAAAATAAAGATTTTGTGATGGTACAGGGGGAATGATTGCAGATGGGGGAGGAATTAACCTGCACCAATCTGTTCTCTCCTTCCAAGAAACCTATCATTAGACAGTCTTGGAGCAGATAGTAGGTTTACAGGTTTACAGATAGCTCAACGCTGGGGCATACTACAAGTGTCTGGTATGGTGGACAGCTGTTTAGTAGGGTACCTGCTCTGAAACAGATTTAGTGAGATGATTGTTTATTGCTGTTTCAGAGGATATGTATGTATGTATGTGTCTAATCTTAGGGGAAGATTCTGGACTAGTCTCTTGCAAAAGCCTGGAGCTTTTCCCAACAGAATCTAGTATAACTGGATATCAGCACAACTGGTTAGCCCCTTATAGGGCTCATAATTACATAGCTACAGGTGGTGCCACCTGCTTCATTTACTTTGTTTATAAAACAGCTGTTCTTGGTAATACAAATTACTCTTCTGAAATGAAGTGGTAGGGAAAACAAAGAAAAGCAAAAGGTGGGGCCAATTCCTTGGGTTTATTTCCCCAAGTTTCTTTCGGGGAAACAAAAAAAAACATACTGGTCCACAGAAGGCATTCTACTGGAAGACATTACTGGGTTAAAGGGTATGAATGTTTGCAAGACTCAATACTTTTTGTCAAAATGTTTTCCATAAGTGTTTTTGAAGGATTGCATGGATGGGTAGAAGAATAAATGAAATAAATATGACAGATTTGTTTTTTTGTGGCGGCAGCATGTTGTAATAGAAAGTTGATGGGCTCATAGTTGCTTTTTGACATGTCTTAAAACTGAAATAGTTCAGAAGAATTAGCATAAAACCTCTGAAGAAGAATATTGCATGCTTTTTTAAATATGTGAAAAAGAAACTTCCATCTGTAAGCTCAAACAAGAATGGTATGCCTAATTTTTCACTGACCATTTAGCAAAGGTTAAAAAGTAATAAACGCAATTATGGCAAGGGTATTTATTGTAAGACAGACATACACAATCACTGCTGGTGTGAAATGATATAACCTTCTTGGAAAGAAATTTGATAAAATGTATCAAGAGTCTTAAAGATATAAAAAGAAAAGAAAAAGAAATAAAAGAAAAAAAGGAAAAAATAAACAAAACAAAGCACAAAAACAGAAAAAAAGAAAAAAAGAAAAAGAACAACAATAAAAGAGTCTTAAAGATGCCCATACCCGTAATTCCAATTATTCACCTTCTAACTGATTTTCTTCTCGACTACGATTTGTGTATACAGATGTTTATTGCAGTGCTTTTCATAGCAGTGCAAAACAGCAACATCCAAAAGTACATTAGTAGAAAGGTTAAGTAAATGATGGAATACCTATGTGATAGTATATTATGCTACCATTATAACTTATACAATATTAAATTAAAACCAGTATATGAAATTATATGTGGACAATAAACTCACTATGAGAAAGAAAATATACTGGAAAATATTGGAAGGATATCTGTCAAAATATTGAGTAGTTGCCTCTGGTTGATGGAATTATAGATTTTTTTCCTGAATAATATTTGTACATTTCCATGTTTTCCTCAGTGAACATGGGTTGTTTTGGTCTTCATGAAAAAAAATTTTTTTTTTTTTAATAAATGAGCATGGACATTAAAGTCAGAGCTAGATTCTAATTTAAGCTCTACCAAGTACTAGTAGTGTAGTAGTGTGAGATTTGGTAACTTATTTAATTTCCCCAAGCTTCAATTTATCATCTGTTAAATGGGAAAGCTAACAACTAACTTGCAGGACTGCTGTGATGCTTAAACAAGATGCTGTATTTAAGGAGCCAGCAGAATTGCGGGCATACATTAGGCAATCAATGAATAGAGCTTATTATAATGGCTACAAGTTGGCAAGAGTATTTTCATAAGAAGTTTTTTCAATACCGGGAAGATGTTTATCATTAGAAATACCTCTTCATATATAAAATAAGAAATTGTTTCCCAAGATTCTAAAGTGATAATTTTAAATGGAAGACCAGTTTGAATATAATAGAAGCTGCTAGTTCCAATCAGAACTTTCTTAAAGATAGCAAGCATTGTATGCAATCTGTTGTGTACAGTTTGTGTGTAATCTATTTATAGGTAGTTTTGAAAAAACACAGGAATTGGATCATAGATTATTTTCAGATAAGACATGGGAAATCTAGTGATAGCGTTTGCACTATTGATGCGAAGGACGTTTGGATAACTCCCCATTTCTTTCAAGATAAAGTGCAAATTCCTTAGCTGTCTTCACCAAGTTCTTTTTTTTAAAAAACATTTATTTTATTTATTTATCCTTCCCCACCCCCTGCCCACCGCTTGCACTCGCTGTCTGCTCTCTGTGTCCATTTGCTGCGTGCTCTTCTGAGTCTGCTTGTCTCCTCTTGTCTTCTCTTTAGGAGGCACCGGGAACCGATGTGGGAGAGAGGCACTCAATCGCTTGAGCCACCTTAGCTCCCTGGTTTGGTGTGTCTCTCACTGTCTCTCCTCTGTGTCTCTTTTTTGTTGCCTTATCTTGTTGCGCCAGCTCTCCGTGTGGGCCAGCTCGCTTTCACCAGGAGGCCCCGGGAACAGAACCTGGGACCCTCCATATAGTAGACGGGAGCCCAATCCCTTGAGCCACATCCACTTCCCCACCATCAAGTTCTAACTTCCCCTTCAGCCTCCTCTCACATCTCCACCCCAGCCCCACATTCGTTGTTCCTGGTGCAAGCCCTGTATGTATGTTCACTTCCCCCATCCTCCCTACTCACTGCTCCCCCTTTCCTTCTGCACCTTGTCCATGAACTCCTTCCAGACCTGGCTCCCTATGTTAGTTAGGATATTGGTTTGGCTACTTTAACAGGTACCATTTAATTGTGACCAGGGGGAAAGGTTTCTTTCCATTTCACATAAAAGTCTGAGCAGGTGGACAGTCTAGGGGTAGGCTGCACTGTACCAAGGGGTCATCCAGGGCCCAAGTGCCTTCTGTTTTGTTGCTCTGTCATCCCATGGGATATTGTCCTTGTCTGCTTGGTTTAAACAGGCTACAAACACTTGCCTCTTAGCCCACAGGAAGGGCTAAAAGAGGAAGTGGAGAACAAGAGGCTTTTTTTTTAAGGATAAGATCCAGAAGTTGCAACATCACATCTGCTCCCTTCACAATTTAATAACATGGTCATAATTAACAGGAAGAGGGCCTGGGAAATAGAATCTAGTTCCCATGTGCTCATTTACAACCCAAGGTGGAGATGCCGTACTGGTGCTGGAAGTGTGTTCTTCTGTGAAAGGAAGGAGAGGAAGGATAATGGGGTTTCCTGGTCTCTGCTCCACTTTCTCTGTGAGGGCTTCCTGAGGTCCCGAGGCAGAATCAGCTTCTTTCTCTTCTGGGTCCCATATTTATGGTAAATAGTCTTTGCACAGGTCCCTCTCCCTTGAGTTTCTGTTCTCCTTGAGGGCAAGCACAGTGTTTCCTTGTTCTTGGAATTTACCTTATTTCATACTTTTATGTTTACTACTTTGATTTTCCAATGTCAGACATTATCTATCACATTGACTTTGCACTTGGAAGATGAAGCTTTAACTCTCTTTTACCTGCCTCCCATATATACATACCTTTCCCATGTCTTCATCCATTTAATATGCTATATAGTAATTTTATTTATGTCACGTTTATTGTCTATATTGCTACCGCTATGTAAATGCTATTTGTATATTTAATTTTGGGGGGGGGGTACCAGGGGCCTGGGAATGAACCTGGGACCTCATATATGGGAAGCTGGTGCTCAACCACTGAGCCACATTGGCTTCCCTGAGTTGGTTTTTTTGTTTGTTTTGCTTGTTTGTTTTCATTTTTTCAGGAGGCACCCAGGACCTCCCATGTGGGAGGTGGGTGCTCAACCACCCGAGCCACATCTGTTCCCAGTTTGTATATTAAGTCACATAGTGTAATATAACTTCCTGTCTTGTACAATATTTTGTTTTCTCTGGAGTTTATAATTATCCCTCTTTTATAAAAGATTGTCATTGTTGTTTAATATCTATTCACATCACTGGTTTAAACCCATACTTTCCCAGAATTGCACACATCTCTTTTTGATATGTATCAAACACATTTAGTATAAATTACATCTTCTTGAAGAAATCTCTTCTGGAGCTTTCTGATGTGCTCCAATCAAGACTGTTTTCTAGGACTGCCACCCAGCTGTTATACTGGCTCTCCCCTCACTACCATTCAACTCTCTTTTTATTGATTCCCTTCTTTCCTAGATCCCATGTTTCCCCTCTTTCTTGGTTTAGTCCCTTTTTTTGGTGGGACACACCCTCCAGAAGTTTCTTGATAAATGGCTCATAAGAAGCAATTTTTTTGAGACCTTGTTTATCTGAAAAATGTCTTTATTCTGCCCCCATACTTAAATGAGAGTTTGGCTGGGTATAAAATTCTAAGTTAGAAATACTTTTGAAGGCATTGCTTCATTGCCTTCTTGATTTTGGTGTTGTTCCTGGGAATTCAGATGCTATTCTGATTCTTGACCTTTTGTAAATGTATTGCCTTTTTTCTCTTGAACGGTCTTAGGATCTTTTCTTTGTCCACACAGTATTCTGAAATTTCTTGATCATGTGCCTTGATATGAATCTGGTTTTTTTCCCAGATAGCTGGTGGGGATTTTTGTTTTAGAAATTCATGCCCTTCAGTTATTGAAATTGTTCTTGAATTATTACTTTGATTTCTTCTCCTCAGTTTTTCTCTCTTTTTACTTTCTGTAACTCCTATTATTTGGATTTTGAACTTCCTAGCCCATTCCTTTAATTTTCTTACCTTTT
Organism: Cabassous unicinctus; assembly: GCA_029593785.1. Taxonomy (NCBI): domain Eukaryota; kingdom Metazoa; phylum Chordata; class Mammalia; order Cingulata; family Chlamyphoridae; genus Cabassous; species Cabassous unicinctus. The sequence continues at coordinate 29,655 of JAQZBX010013751.1, forward strand.
CTCTTATATTTTATTTCACATTATCTTTCTGCTCTAATTTCTAATTGCCAACTGTTTTATTGTTTTTTTTTTCCATTTCTGCTCTCACATTTTAAATTTACCTAGGAATAAAAAGCTCATTTTTGAATGTTTACTAAAGCAAAACATATTTTTAAATGCTTTTTCCTGCTTGCAAGATCTCTGTCTTCACCAACTTTCTTTTTTCTGCTCGTTTGTTTTGACCTCTTTTTTCATATTATAGACTTTCGTCACATTTCTAGTGATTCTTGGACATCTACAAATTTTAAAATTAGGGTCCATAAAAAACTCTGTGCAAGTGTGTGGGTCTTGTGGACTGGATCTTGAAATGAAAGTGTTATATGAGCAGAAATGAGCAGAGCCACAGCTGAGCTATAGCCAACACAAGATGTGAGTGAGAGATAAACCTTTATTGTTTTAAGCCCCTGAGATGTGAGTGTTGTTCATAACTACAGCATAACATAGCTGAGGAACGCAGGAGATCTAGAGCCTTTACCACTGTAAGTGTGATCTCCAAAATGAACACTATTGAGGTATAATTTATATGAAATAAATTGCATCCTTCTAGAATGTACTGCTGAGTTTTGACAGATAAGTACACCTATGAAAACACCTCCACAGTCAAGCTAGAGAGCATTCCCATCACCCCCCAAATATTCCCCATGCCTCTTTGCAATCCATTCCTCCACTGGATTGCTTTTAGTCATGTGGATTATGTTGCATTTTCTATAATTTTACATCAATGGAATCACACAGTATGTAGTCTTTGTGTCATACTTCTATGTTCAGCATAATGATTTTGAGATTCATCCGTGTTCTTGTGTCCATTAGTAATCCTTTGCTCTTTACTCCTGAGTAGTAAAGATATACCTCTAGCTGTTGTTGATTATCAATTCATTTCACTAGAATTTTTTAAGCATTTGCCCCTTTCTTTGTATATTTAATATATTAGTACTGTAGTACTGTTTCAGTTTCCTAGGCTATTCCAAGCAAATACCATGAAATGGGTTGGCTTAAACAAAGGGATTTATTAGCTTATAGTTTTGAGGCCATAAAAATGTCCAAATCAAGTCATCATCAAAGAGATGCTTTCTTTCCAAAGACTGGCTGCCGGTGATCCTTGGCTCCTTTGCCACCTGGCAAGGCACATGGCAGCATCTCCTGGTCTCTTCCTTCTTTTCTGGGTTCTGTTTCAGCTTCTTGCTTCTTGTGGCTTACTTTCTCTGCCTGAATTTCAATCCCTTTTAAAGGACTCTAGTAATAGGATTAAAACCCATACTGAATGATATAGGTCACACCTTAAATGAAGGAGCCTCATCAAAAGGCCCTACTTATTATGGGTCCACACTTATACGAATGAATTAACTTGAAAAACGTGCTTTTTTTCTGGGGTACATACAGTTCCAAACCACCACAAGTACGAATGTATTTTGCACAACATAAAATAACACAAAAATCTAAAAGTTAAGAAAAGATGAGATAAAAGTAAATAGAACCATTTCTTTTTCTTGCATACCAATGCATCATCCTGCTTACTCCCTGGTGTACATGTTTGGTGGCCATTATACTATGCCATTTAGATGTACATTTCCTCTTGGATGTACCTTTTTATGTCTTTGAATTGATTCATTATATTTCCCCTAAATTCACCTCCTCTTCCTGATTTCCCTGGGCATTAAATCATAGTCTTTTCATTAGATTGGAAAAGACTAGTAAGAGCAGGAGTTCTTAACCAGGGGTCCATGGACCCCTAAGGGGTCCGTGGACAGATTTCAAGGGATCCATGAACTTGAATTGAAAATTCAAAAAAGCATTATTCTTGTGGGGATGTGTTGGTGCGGGTATGATATGTTTATTAAATAATACACAGTATTGTGTAAACTTAGTAAGGGGTCCGTGTTTTCATGTTACTGGCAAAAGGGTCCATGGAACAAAAAAGGTTAAGAAGCCCAGAGTAAGAGTTACCTTCCCCATCTCTTTCTTAACTCCCACAACTAATCTCCAATCCAAAAATGTCTCCTGGATTCATCCCATAGTTGGTCCATCATTATCTCTTTGTGTAGAGTATCCATACACACTACTTCTTGGATCAACTATGAAAGATTGTATTTTTCCAGGAAAGATCAATTACCTTTACGTTTTCAAATTCATTACCATAAGTTTATATAATATCCTACTATAATACTTTTAGCCTCTCTAGAACTTGTGATTATGCCCTTTTCACATTCCTAATTTTACTGTTTTTCTCTTTTCAAAAAAAAAAACAAGCTTGGGAAGGTTTTGTCTATTTTTTTCAAAGAGCCAGTGGCCAGTGTTAAAGTTTACTTAGTTTTGTTTTCTATTTTATTAATTACAGCTTTAATCCCCCTAAGGTATAGTTTAGATCACGTCATTCCTTTCTCTGTAAGCCCTCAGTGGCTCCCCGTGGTCCTCTGAATTAAGTACATGCTCTTCAGACAGGTACTCTGGCCTTGAGGAGATGTGTATTGAATGGAGTTCTTTCTCCATTGTCAGAGAAGGCAAGCTCTATTTGCATGGAGAAGAAAACCATGTCTGAAAACTAGCCCATAATCTGCTTAGCTATGTTATACAACACCTCTTATGTTTAACATCAAGCGCAGATCCCTGACCTTTGGCAAGGTTGTGAAATAGACCTTGCTTTCCTGAAAGTTGAGGATATAAATAATATTTATATATAAGGTCTGCAATACCATAGGATCAGTTTCATGAGCTGTAATTAAATAGAAGTCTTGCCATAAATTCTTTAGTTCTTGATGGCATGCAACAGCTGGTGACCTTAGTTTTTTAATAGTGTTTTCAGTCGTTTTGGAAAGAAAAAGAGAGAGAGTCATTAGTATGGTCTAGCCTCTGAGACTTTCGTGGATATTTTGGTCTAGTTTATATCTCTCCCCACTAGGTGAAAGACATCTGTTCATTCTGTCTGCAGCAATTGGTATGGACACTGAATGCAGCCTGAAGGAACAGATGATCCCAGTCATGGTCTACCAAGTTAGTATTTATCATTTTTCATGGAGTTAGCCAACTGGGCTGATTTTTCTTTTTTTTCTCCTGGGAGTAACATTCTCAAAAGCTGAGGTTACTGATTGATCTGAGATCTATTTTTACTTTCTATGAGAAAAAAATATCACCAGCTGCCCAAAAAAATGACCATATTCAAGCAAGTGTGGCTAGGGCCCTTTGTGGGTTTCCCAGAAGGTGTTACACAAAGAAGGCTGTGGCTGCACTCACTTCCTTGAGATTTCCCACACTGACTGTGTTCCCAGCCTTGTTATGGATTGCTAGGCCTGGCAGGTAACCAGTGGTCTAAGACATTGAGGAGATTTATTGACATGAATGTGCTAGAAAGCAAGTATGAACTCACGTGTAATTTGTACCTGAGGGTTTTATGTGTGATAGATTGCTCTGTGGTGATTTTGGAAGATGGATATATTGGGAAAGTGCTTAGTGAGTATAGAGTATGGAAATAAAATATTGAAGTGTTTGTTTTAAACTTTAAAAATTAAATATTTTTCATTTGATTTGTTTCTGATTATAAATTTAGTAGGGATTCAGTATAAACACTTTCAGGTAAAAAAGATGAAACTGGAACTCATCCAAATTCCAGAGAAAATCACTCTCCATATTTTATTCATGTCTTTATATCTTTTTGTTTCTAGTCACTTGTCTATTTTACAAAAATCTAACTCATACTAGATATAACTTTTTAGTAACATGCTGTGTCAGTTGAAAAAAAAATGGCCATAATTTTTTTTGCAGTCTCCCCGTTGTTCTCTTGCGTTAGATCAGGTCAGGCTTGTGACTTGCTTGTAACCAACAGAATGTGGCCCTGGTGAGTCTGTATGACTTCCAAGACTAGGTTGGAAAAGTTTATTCAACTTCTATCTTGTTCTCTGTAACCTCTTGCATGGCCTTGAGCCACCATGCAAGAGGTTCAACTGCCTGAAACCCCCATGCTATGAGGGAGCCCAAGCCATATGAAGAGGTCTTGTATAAGCCCTGAGGTTAATGGCCCAAGCTGAACTCCCAGCTGGCAGCCACTGTGGATATCCAGGCCAGGTGAGCCTTCAGATGACAGTAGTCCCAGCTTTCATCTTGCTGTAGTCGCTTGAGAGACTTCAGACAAGAACTTCTTAGCTGAGTCTTCTCAAATTTCTATCCTATAAAATTTTGAGCAAAGTAAAATGGTGGCTGTAAGTTGCTAAGTTTTGGAGTAATTTGTTTTGCAGCAATATTAACCAGAACATATGCTTAAAAAATAAACAAATTTAGTTGTTTATTGGGAACTCTTCTTCTATGTCATTACATTTCCTTCTACATCATATATAATGGCTGCATAACATTTTATTGTTTGGAAATACGATAATATTTAAAAACTAATCCCTGCAGTGTAGAACTTTAGACTATTTTGCCTTCTATCTAAATCTTTCAATGAATAACCCTTTGTAGCTAAATCTCCGTGCATATCTATGATTTATTTCTTAAGATAACCTCCTAAAATTCCCAAAGTAGAAGTGCCGGGGTATTATGTTTAGTGCATTTGATAAATATCTTCAAATTAAAATTATTCTCTACTGTTAGTGCTGATAGAATCTGTATACTTGTACACACACACACACACACACACACACACAGAATAGAAGAGAGAGCATGGGCTTTGGAGTCAGTAGGTCTGAGTTTCAAATCACAGCTCCACAAATTGCATGACCTTGGACAAATTGCTTAAACTCTCTGAATCTCATTTTAATCAGCTGTAAAGTGGAGATAATACTTACCTGGAAGGATTGCTATGAGAATTAAATGATATAATATTAAAGGGCTAAACACAGGGTGGCCATTAAAAATGGTAACTATTGTTCTTATAATTCCTTGGTGAGGAATTATTCCTTGCATTTGGTCAATGTTTTGGTTTCCTAGCTGCTAAAATGAATACCATACAATGGGTTGGCTTAACAACATGAATTTATTGGCTCACAGTTTCAGAGGCCAGAAGGCAGGCTTCCTCCCAGGGTCAATAGCTTCTGGCTGGCTGGCAATCTTTGGGGGTCCTTGGCCTTTCCATCACATACCAATGCACATGGCAATGTCTTCTCCTTCTACCTCTGGATCTGTTGCCTTCTAGTTTCTTGCTCTCCCCATGGCTTCTCTCTGTGTCCAATTTCCTTTGCTTATAAAGATCCAGCCACATTGGCTTCAGGCCTGCCCTCATTCAGTTTGGGCACACCTACACTAATAACATCTTCAAAGTTATTGAATGGGTTCACACCCACAGAGGGGTTGGGACCAGAACATGCCTTTTGTGGGGAACATGATTCAATCCCCAACATTTAACCTTCTCTCCCTCCTTTCATCCCCAAATTTCTTTTCCCTGCTCTTCTCCACCTACTGGGTGACTCTAATTTCTTTATGGCACTTATCATGGCTCCTGTACTCTTCAGCTTTGAACATATCTTGTTGATCAATCCTGGAGGAGGTGGTAGCTGACAAAGGTTGTAGCTACCAGCTAGTAGATTCATTTTAAGAGGTAAGGGGCATCTTTAAGACCAGTGGAATGAATCTCTGGTGCTGGATTCCTTGCATCGGACACACAGAGTTCCTGGGGAGGGAGGCTGACCTGACATGGTACCCTTCAGACCACAGGCTGCGGGGATTGCAAGCTGTGAGACTGACTGTTCTCAGGTGCCATGGATGGGATGGCGTATCTTCCTTCTCTGTTAGAGAGAAGTTATTAAACAAAAACCTGCAGACAGTTCTTTCAAATTAACTGTGGAAGAAACCATATGAGCTCTGAAAAGTGTTGAGAGGAAAGGTGGACATAGATGTGGGGCTGCTCCTGGATGCTGGCTCTCCCAGGCTCTTTGGAGCACGTTCAGCTCTGGGTAGCTGAGAAAGGCTGATGTTCACAAATGATAATTGTCAGCAGGTGAATAGGAATGAATGATGTTGTGGAGATTTTTTATGCCATTTATATTTCTCTATCCCTTTTTTACTCTTAGTCATTCCAGAAATCTGAATGAATTGAGAACTAAAAAAAAAAGTTTTTCTGCATATTTAACTTTATTGAAACCTTTACATGGGAACCAGGCCTTGGCAGGAAAGATGCTTACTTCTTATGAGCTAGACAGTCTTATTGTAAATATGCTATTACACAGTAGCTACAGACCTTTTTCTTTAGAGACAGAGGCAAGATGTCCTTTCTTTTTTAAAAACAAAATAAAAATTAGAAATTTTTTTCATTTTGGTATATTTCCTTTTCATTTTTGTCTACACTCCTATGTAGTAGAGTCATAAGTGTTCTGATAATATACTCAGATGTACAAAAAATACAGTTTTTTTTTGTTTATATAAAACCAATACAAACTTCTTCATGAATTCCCACCTGCATCTTGCTAGCATGAAAAAAAGGTTTTCAAAAATTAGATTTCTGCTGCCTGGTGAACTTAATCTGATACAATAATTTAACCATCTCCATGGCTGCTCAGATGCTTTAGATAAAATGTGCTGTGACTGAGGCCTGCCCCACCCTTCCTGCTTCTGTAGTGACTGGCCCTTTACAGTGACTCTTACTGGTGCTGCAGGCCCTCTGAGACTGTGCTACTTGCTCCATCTGGCCCCTGACCTGGTCTTTCCCCTTTGTTCCTCACCCTAGTGGGACCCCAGGCTGGCTGTCAGCTCGGCCACCATCTGTGTCTGCCCTAGGGGTGTGCAGGAACTTCTGGGTCCTGTCCAAGTCACTCAGAACCCAGGGTAGCTCAGGAAAGTCCTTCTTTTGCTAGCCATCCTATGAGACAGAACTTACTTTGATATGGTATCCTCCAGTTTGGTGTGGGGCAATCTCTTTCCAGAGTCTAAATATGAGGTGGGGCCAAAGCCCTTTTGGCATTCCTCCCAACTTGTCCAACATACTTCCCCCTTAAAGCCAGAGGTAGCTTTGCCGCTCCTTTCCTTGTTGGACAGGAACCTTCCTCAAATAAAACTATGATCTACTTGGCGAGGCCCCCCTCTTGATATTTTAACAAGGGTACTTTGTTATTTGTATACTCTCTTCCCCCTCAGCCAAGCCTGGCTTTCAAGACCAAGGTCTCAGTAAAGAAAAAAGAACAATTGGGTCTGAGATTCAAAAGCTCATCTCTAGCCTCTTTGTTCTAAGAACAATCCCTGACCCATGCTTCCTACCTAAGTGCCTCCCCTGGGAAGTAACCCCATTGGTTTAGCCCTGGAATCAACACTGTAAAGAAAAGCAGATTAGAGATAGTTCAGAGTTTGGAATCAGTTCACTTATAAATAATAGGCTCAGAATGAGATGGACATTGTCCAAGAGAGAGTAAGATTTCATGGACAAAATCAAATGTTTTAACAACTGGAAAATTTAACTAAAAGTTAAGCCTTTTGCTAAAGAGTTGTTTTGAGACTCATGTTGCCTTGCCATGTGTGGTAAAGTTTTTCCAGATATTTTTCCTTGGGAGATAATTGGTTGTCATGTTTTCAACATGTTTTGAAGTTCTAACACTGCCAAAGGCTTCCACAGGAATAAATTTCTGTTTTATAAAGAGTTGCTGGGAAACTAATATCTTTTTAATTTGAGGAGACCCTAAAGCCCCAACCCCTTCCCACCCCTGACAAGCTGACCTAGATGTCATTTATTAAGCCTCTGACTCAAGGGCTGAATCTTACTGGCATCCACCTTTCTGCCCTGTGTTTTCCAATTGGAACCAACTTTGGTCACCATTTTCTTGGTTTAAGTTTCGTCAGTAGCTATAATTCAGGTAGACTTTCCATACTCTGGGGACACCTGAGCTTTCCCATAAAGTTCATAAAGTTCTCCAACATGAACCTCTGAATCTTCAAGATCCACACTATAGTACTATGGTATTTCCATTGGCAAGCCCTGCCCCCTTTCTTGGTGTTTTAGTACCTATGATTAGTGGGAGGGAGCTAACATTAATGTGCTCTTACTGCATGTCAGGCATTATGTCATGGTTTTCACAGATTGCTTATTTAATACCTAACCTTGAAAATAGGCATGGGTATTCCCATTTATAATTGAGAAAATGGGACTTAGTGAAATTAAAAATATTGTTCAAGGGTTACCAATGAGAGTGGCAAAACCAGGGTTCAAACCTAAATCTGTCAGTTGCTCAATCCTGTGTGCTCTTTGTATTTCACCACAGTCCCTCCAATCATGGGCATGCCTGGAACTGATGTTAGTAAAACATATTTTGGCCTCATGGTTTCTTGTCTCTTTGATGTGCTAGTTTTTAAAAATTCAGGCCAGTAAATGTATGAAGAGATGTTCAGCATCATTAGTGATTAGGGAAATGCAAATCAAGATCACAATGTAGTACCATATTATACTCATTCAATTAGCTAAAATTAAATAATCATGCAATTTCAAATGTGAACAGGATGTGGATCTCTTACACATGCTAGTGGAAGTATAAATTGGTGCTATTATTTTGAAAAAGAGTTTGCCTGTATCTCCTAAAATTAAACCACAATTTAACTTAAATATCGTAAACTTCACACGCCCTATGACTCAGCAAGTTCATTCCTAAGTAAAATACCCTGAAGAAAATCTTGTACCTGTACTGTGAAAGCAATGAACAAGAATGTTCAAGGCAATACAATTCATAATAGAAAAAATTGAAAAAACCAAATACTCTTAAGTGGGAGAGTGGATAAATAAATAGTGATACACTCACCAAAAGGAATATTATACCATTGTGATGATTAAGTTCGTGTATCAGCTTGGCCAGGTTACGGTGCCCAGTTGTTTGGTAAAGCAAGCACTGGCCTGATTGTTCTTGTGTCCCACCCCCACCACCCCTCTTTTCTTCCAGACCTTTAACTAGACTGAAGTCCCAACAGTCTCCAAAAAGTGAGGAACAAAGTGTGACCCATAAGGAGGAGCTGTATACTCCAAAAGAACTGCACAACTTTTCCAATTTTTATGTAGAGAAATCAGGGGAATATGTGTGGGAATGGATATTAAGGATGTGAGATAATGGGGGAAGGAATCAGGCTGAATTTATTGAGATGGGCCCACTCCCACTTAGCAAGATTCTGGATTCAATGTTGTAGCTTGAGGGGTTAGAAGGGGCTCTAACAGTTTGTTTAGATGGTTGGCTGAAACATAGACTGAAAGGTAACCTACATTACCTGAGGTTGAAATGCCAAAACTGCCCTGGTATAATGTAGATGAGGGGATCTAAAGGCACAGAGGGATTGGAATGTTAGAATGGATTGATCACATATGACCTGCTCACCCACCCCAGGAATGTCCACCTTTCATAAAGACAGTGAGGAATAAATTTGTGAGACTAACTCCATTATCCCTGAAGAGCTCCATGGTCTCTCTTCTCTGTAGGTCAGATATTACTGTGGGAACTGCTGTCACTGAACTTGGATCCTTAAACACAATGGGGATGAACAGATCCTGGGTTGGCAGAAGCCAAGTGGCAGCAGTTAATTGCCAAAGACAAGGTGGGCGTGGCTACCATAATGGACAGCAGACTCAAAGCAGCAATCAAAATAATCCGACTAGCAGAGACCTATGGCATTGATTAGTAGATCATGGGGTACCTAGAAGGAAAATAGATGGGCAGTCAACTAAATTCTTACTTGATCTGTATAAGCAGAAGAGTTCTAGGTCAAGTAAACAAAAGTCTAACTTGAATTAAAAGAACAGAAAGTCACAGCCCCTTAATCAATTCCCCGAAGTGAGACAGTTTACAGATCCAGTGTCCCTTGAATGAAGGGAAGGC
>JAQZBX010013752.1:0-39453 GCA_029593785.1 Cabassous unicinctus
CCAGTTCAAGTAAAGTGTTTGAATATACACATTTACTTGGGTCTTTCCTGGTTTCAAGGGCCAGGGAGAAAATCGGGATGTCTTAAACAGATGGGTAGAACAAAAGAGGCCTGCCCAGGGTCTGCAGCAGTGTGGCAGGGACTGCAGGGTCTGCCCTCCTGGAGAAGAACAGTGTGTATTTCATGCCAGGTCCTGGACTACTTATGAGTGCAGAGGAAAAATGCCAAGCCCATTGCCATACAGCACCTCACACGGGACTCCTTTACATCAAGACTCATGTGTTGCTTGCTAGTTAGGAGTTTGGGGGAAACCACCCTACAGAGAGCTTGTGAATGAAAGTCTCTAGAGCCCAACACTGACTAAGCAAGAGTTTTCTTCCTCTGCAGTATGAGTTGGTGCTGCTGCCCAGGGCTGAGTATACGATCTCTTTGAAGATTCCCTGAAGACATTTATTTTCCTCATCCCAGAGATGCCCATGATATATTTTTACTTGAAAAAGAGCACTTATCTTGTAAAAGGTACATTTTTGTGGTGCGTCAGAAGAAACAAAATGCTTAAATAAGGGACCAGCTCTCTGGTGCATTTACAGGTGAGAACTGAATTTTATATATCAGACCTTGCTCATGTCCTGGAAATTTCAGGGCTGGGTCATAGGGCAACTATAAGAATCAGCCTTGTATTTCTCTTCATATGCTAGGGACTGTACTACGTGCTCTCCATAGATATTCGTACTAGATCCTCACAAAGATGTGAGATGCCATTAGCCTTTATGAATGGGCAAACAGGATCTTGGAGAGGTTAAATGACACCCGGTGTCACAAAGCTAGTAAGTGGTAAAGCTGAGATTCAAACCCAGGGAGCCTGATTTATCCCTCCTGGAGTTTGTGAGACACTAATTCTGACTAATACTGTGATCCTTTAAACCTGGCTGCATGGTAGGACCCTCTGTGGAGTTGTAAAAAAATCCTGATGATGCCCAGGCTGCACTACAGAAATTCAATCAAGGGCTTTGGGGGTACAATATATTTTAAAGCTCCCCAGGTGATTCCAATGTGCAAGTGTTACTGGAGTTGGTGTCTGGGTTCTTGGCTATGTCACACAAGGGAATTTAAGGACACACCATAGGGTAGGTAAGGGAGTAAAGAGTTTATTAAGAAATTAGAGAAAAGGTAGTATGCAACCCGAGACACGGATGCGGGCATGCTACAGGGTAAGAGACGTGCACCCCCCCGCTCTAGGGGTTTCTGGTTTTATTGACTATCAAAGGGGGTTAGGGCTTACCCTGATTGGCGAATTTAGGACAGAGAGGGAGAAAATTCATTGGGTGGTTTGGTTTCTAGGGGTTTCTGTCTGATGGTAAGTGGCTACTGGCTACTGTCCTTGAGCCCTGAGATGGTATGAGGTGTTAACGAAAGTAGGCGGTAGTGATGGTGGGGCCCTTTCTGTTTCTGTGAGAATGTTGCAGGTTATATTCTGATAACGGCAGCTGCCGGGCAGGAGCTGCTAGCTGCCTTCTGATGACTTGATTGTGTTAACTTGTCTGTGTGAGTTAGCAGGCTGAAGGCAGTGCCTCAGGATTTTCTTCCAGGTGGTGTTTGTGTAACACTGGGTTTTCTGCCCCTCCTCCTCAGGTCCTTATTCCATCCTACCTCACACCACTTTGCAAACTATTGTCCTCAGTCATAATTCTTTCCACCTGTTAAATTTTTTTTTTACTAGAAAACAGTAACTCTGTTCCATTTCATTGCTTTCCACAAGCACATGTTGAATGGCAACTGCTACAAGGCACAGTGCTACCCTCTATTCTCTGTCTTTTTGGTCCTTTCTCCTTAGGGACCCATTTTCCTTTTTCTGGAACAAAAAGGAAGAAGTGATTACTATGGTAGATTTCTAATGCTTAGGTTTACAATACATTTGAGAATGCCTCCCCCCACCCCAGCAAATCGATAACTATTACCTTAAAATGTAAAGAATTTTAATATTGTGGCTAAGCTCAAAAGACTGCTACTGCCTTTGTTGCTGCACAGAAAAAAAGTGAAGAGAAACAAAGGGGAAATTTCACAGATTTGCACCTAGGGTGCGAGAATTGATCTTGGCATTAGCACTGACAAGTTGGAAGTGTGAGATAACTGATGCTATAAAAAGGGCTGTGAAGTTACTTGCCCTCCAGCCTAACAGGAAGGGAATGAAATTTACTGAGCACTAACTCATGGTGCAATAGACCGCACATGAGTTTTTGTAGAAAGATGGAGGTGGGTTCAAATGCCAGCTCTGCAGTTTAGTAGCTGTGCATCCTTAGGCCTTTAGCTATCAGTTTCCTCATCTGTAAATTAGGACCAATTATGCCCATCTGCCAGGACCCTTTGATTGATTAGAGGTAGTGTGTGACACACCTAGGCCCTGGCTCATGGCAATAATTATCATCACGTGGCAGACACCATGTTATCCTCTCTACATTTGTTATCTTGTTCAATCCTCACAGCATACTCTTAAAAAGATGCTATTATTTCCATTTAAGGAAAGTGAGCCTCCAAGAGTCCCCAGGTCACCCAGCTGTAAGAAGCCGGGTTGGAGTTAGGCCTTGGTCTACTGCATCTGAATCCTCTCTGTGTTCTCTCTGTAATTCCCGGCTGTCTGGCTATCACCAGACAGGCCATTCCATCTGTTTTAGCTGCCTGCACTGCTCAAACAAATACCGTCAAATGGATCAGGTTAAACAATGGGAATTTATTTGCTCACGGTTTTAAGGCTAAGAGAATGTCCAAATCAAGGTGTTATCCAGGTGATGCTTTCTTCTCGAAGACTGCAATTCTTATTCCTTAGAGTGTCACATGGCAATGCACATGGCATTCTCTGGTCTCTCCCTTCTCTTCCGGTTCTACTGATGTTCAGCTTCTGGCTGCTCCCTTAGGCTTTCTCTCTGTCTGAATTTCATTCTGCTTCTAAAGGACTCCAGTAATAGGATTAAGACCCATCCTGATTGGGCTGGGCCACACCTTAAGTGAAGTAACCTCATCAAAAGTTCTTACTTACAATGGGTTCCCACCCACAGGGATGGATTAGATTTAAGAATATGGTTTTCTGGGGTACATACAACTCCAAACAACTATGCCATCTCTGATTTATCTATTAAAACATAGAGAGCTATTTTCTGGATAATGAAATAAAATTTAAAAGGTAAACAAAGTTTGGATTTCTCCCTGGCCTATGGCAATATTATGAAAAGGGCTATTTGGATCAGAAAATGTAATATTCTTACTCCTTTTCCTCTTTAAGTGAAGTTCTACCTGGAGAACACATATTTAAGAAACTGAAATGGCAAAGCTCACTCTGGCAATAAGTGCCTAGACTTAGCTCCCTGCTGGGTTATGTAAGCTGGCTGATCCATTTTCTGATCATGTCAAAATCCCGTAATAGTTCCATTTTTCCCAGGAGAATTAGGTGTAAATGCCTTCTGATGCTGGCTTTATGTTCTCCCATGATGTGACCTCTAACTATCTTTCTAGCCAGATGTCCTAGTACACTCCTGCAGTAAATTGGCCAAACCAGATGACCTAATGATCTTGGGAGATTTCTTTATTTTGTCATGCTCTCTCTTCCACTTGAGGCCAAAAGGAACTGAGCTCCTAGAGAACAGGGGGCAAGGTGTTATCCCTTCCTATATCCCAATACCTATTAAAGTCTGACAAATGGACAGGGCACAATATCTGCTTGGTGAGTGTTTAATGAATGGATCTGCATTCTGGTCATGCATACTTAGTGAGGGCAGGGATAGTTTCCTATTCATCTTCATATTTCCTGAGCTAAGCACAGAGGTGACCACCAATAGGTCTTTTCCTTGGGACTTTTCTGCTGATACTAATAAGGAAAGATTCCTCTTTTCTACTGGGATATCTAAACTAGAAGAATATGAGTTGGGACCACTGTTAGCCATGTTGGAGGCCATGTTAGAGTAAGCCTGTGGTCAGAATTAAAATAAGCAGAGACACTGAGGTAGGGGTGGGGCAGGGGACTCTGAGTCTTAATGGATAGTTGAATCCCTTGACCTATTCATGCTTAGACTTGCAAGTTGTGTAAGCTGGTAAATCTCCTTTTTACTTAGGCTGGGTTGAGTTGGATTTCCATCATTTGCAACTGAAATTGTTCTGACTCTAAGCAAAGCCCACAGCCACTCTTGAGAACTACTGCTATGAGTAATAGAGGAGCCCTCGAGGTTTTACAAAAGAAGAGAGAAGTGATTGATTTGTACTTCATAAGAATAATTAGGTGGATTAGGAGAGGAGGGCCTGGAGGTGGGAGCAATAGTTAATGGTTATGACAATATTCAAGAACTAGAAGGGGATGGGGAGGAAGGCATTTCAGAAGTGGAACTGGCAGAGGGCAGGTGATTAGGTTTGTTGGGAGGAGGAAAAGGAATCTGGGATGATTCCATGGTTTCTGGCTTCTATGTCTAGGTTGAAGTTCATGCCAAGTTGATGAATGTAGAAACAGAAATAAGTTGGAAGGGAAAATAATTATAATGAGCAGTCACTCTGTGCCAGACACTGGGCTAAATACTTCGCATACATTACCTCATTTAAAATTAATGAAAGCCTTAACCAGAATTAAAATTATAAGCCTAAAACTTAATTCATCCTTGGTCAAAATAAAAGGATATTATAGGTCACAATAGTATTTTGAAGAAGCCTTGGAAAGAAATAATCTTTTTGGCACAAGTACTTTAAGAATTTAAATATGATGCCAACTATTTATCCCCTCTGGAAGATAAGGAAGAGAAGGTTGGAATATATCTAAATTCTGTTGATCACAGGAGGATAATGATTTTTTTTTAATTTTAGAAGACTAGCCAGGTTGGCCAAAGGTTCTACTTACATTGATACATGTTCTGTTTGTTATGAATTACAGCTTCTCTTTTTAATGTTTACTGAAGCTCTTAAAGATATTTTGCATTAATTAAAGCTTTATTTAATCTCCCAGGAATATAATTTTTACCCATGAGATTTGAGACAACCATTACATTTCTGAAATACGCGTACTACAGAAAATTGCATTTGTTCACTAAACCTATAGAATATAGCTATTATGGGAGAATATGTGGATTTGCTTAATTTGTAAATCGTTTATCAAAATTTAAATTTGTTCACTTTTGTTTTACATGAACTCACCAATCTTATGATAATTCATCTACTACCCATAAGTGAAATCACAATTCCCAGATTAATTAACCTAGTACTATTCATACACCTACACACACCCATGCAGATACATATCCACACACACACACACACACACACACACGCAGCATACACAAGTGTCTTGGTAAGTCAGAAAGTTCAGGGTTTTTTATGCTAATTTACTCCTTGAAGACTACACAAAATAAAGAATGCTACTGGCAGATTCTGACCCAAAAGCAACTCAAAGCTTCATTCGTTTTTTTTAAAATCAATTTTATTGAAATGTATTTATAAACCATACAATCCATCTAAGTTATACAATCAATGGTATTTGGTATAACCACAGAGTTGTGCATTCATCACTTCAATCAATAAGCTTCATTCTTTTATACTCTAGATGTACCCTTAATACACCCATTATTGAGTTAAGGAAACTGAGGGTTATAGAAGTAAAGTCACTTGCCCAGGGTAGCAAAGATGCTCTTAAAAGGAAGAGTTTGCATTTAAATCCAGACCAAAGATTGACTCCTAACCACTTGCTGAACCATCTCCTTTACACATGCTGAATATGACTATTTGCTGAGTTGATTAGTTAAGGTGATACTAGGAACTGAAACCAAAAAAAAAAAAATCCCCTAAATCTCAATGGTTTAAAACAAGATAAGTTCAATTTTTCACTCACTTAAGTCAGAGATGGGTAGAGATGGGGCATTGGTGGCCTTTGGTCTACATAGCTGTTCAGGGACACAGACTGATGGAGGCTCCCTCATCTTCAACACATGGCCTTCAGGTCCATGCTAGATATCAACAGCCATCCAGCAGGCAACAGCGAGAACCCACAGATCACGTGGGCAGCTTTTATGGGCCCTATCACTCACAGTCCTTTGGCTATGACTCCATTACATTTAATAGAAAGGGATATCAGGAAATGAAGTCTAGCTGGGTACCCAAGAGGAAGGTGAACTGCATTTGATAAACGCCAGGCCAATCTCTGTCACAATTTGGCCTCTGTTCACCAAGTATCCATTTTGCTCTTCCTCCAACATGTAGAAGATACTTAGCCCCTCCCTAAGGGTTACTACCTAGAGTCCCAATCAGTCAGTGAAGTCCCTGGGTGATGTGCTGTTCTCTCCAACAGGCCAAGATATATCGTTCAGGGTCCTATGACCTCTGAACGAAAAAGACAAGGTATCTGCAGCCCTCCAACAACACACCCACAATAAACAATGTTTGGTGTAGGTACTCACAACAAAAAGTCCAGTTCACAAAAAGGAAGAATGGGAGACACACAATAGTCACTGGTGCACAATAATTAAGATAAACCGGGTAGTCAGTGTTAAGGCTTCTTGCCCTGGATTTGGGGAAATTCTTGGATTAGACCTGGATTAGGCCCTATTCTCTCAGGGATTCTTTCTTGTCCTTTTTCCCCTTTGGCCACATTAGAAGTAGGTGTTATGCAAATATTCTCACTGTCCTGATTTTGTGATAACCAGGGTAGGCTAAACATTCACTATATTTGAAACCATGCATGTGTCCCCAGACCTAGTTTTTCTCCCTAGGTCTGGTTTTTAGAATGCTGGTGATAAACTAAGCCTGATTTATTATATGACCATCCTGTATGGGAAATGACTGTAACTCTAGGTATCTTTGGTCAACCTTAAGAGATATAGCAGGGGGACGGATGTGGCTCAAATGGTTGGGTGTCCATTTCCCATATGGAGGGACCTGGGTTCGATCCTGGGACCTCCTGGTAAAAATTTAAAAAAGGAAAATATAGAAGGCGCACGGGTTGCCAGGCCCCATGCGCAGGTGCGCCATCAGGCCCTGCAAGTGGGTGAGCCCCCTAGGCCCCGCACAGCAGGTGAGCTGTCAGGCCCTGGACGCGGGTGTGCCGTCAGGCCCCATGAGCCACGCGGCAAGATGATGACATAACAGGAGAGTGACACAAGGGAGAGCCAAGAGGAGACACGCCGAAAAACCAAGAACTAAGGTGGCGCAGGCAGTAGGATGCCTCTCTCCCACATCGGAGGTTCCGAGGATCGAATCCCAGTGAAGACAGGAGGAGAAGGATGAGAAGCAAGGGCAGGAAACGGATACAGAGAGTTGCCCAACGAATGGACACAAAAACAGCAAAAATGGGGCAAGAGTGGGGGTAAAAATGGATGAAAGTAAATAAATCCTTAAAAAAAAAAGTATAGGGGAGTAAGATAATGGACTATAGTTAGTAGTAATACTTTGACAAGGCTATTTCATAATTTGTTAACAAATGTTTCACAACAACGTAAAGTATTTGTGTGGGGGGGTGATGTGTGGGAGCCCTGTATGATGCATGTTTGTTTTGTAAGTTCACAATATTTACTGAACACTTATTGTTTATGTATGAATGATATACTTCAATAAATTGTTTTTTTTTTAAAAAAAGAAGTAGGTGTTAGCGTGCGTATCTTGAGGGCTAAACAGATTTTACAGTCTGATTCTTCTTTGTGCATTTGGGGATATTAAAGTTGTCTTAAGGTTCAAATGGTCCAAGTCCAGGCTCATGTTTTTTGGGCAATGGAATTTCCTCAAAAATTTAGTTGGTTTCTGATCTATTTGCTTCAGTTAATTATTTATGCTAGTTCCACACCCAAAGGTCTTTCCTAACTTAATTTTCAAGCCTAGTTTATTTATTTGGTTCCTCACCCCCACGCCTTTCTTACACTTTCTTTCGATTTAGTGGGGACTCCCTTGAGGCCATCATGCTTGGGCAGCAAGATCTTTGCTGCAGGGCTGGGTCTTAATTAGGGCTGAATTATGGCTCTCAAGAACTCTTGGCACTTTTACCTTTGTGGGTCCTGTCCTCCATTGAAAAACATTTAAAATTATATTTTATGTGTAGGTAAAAAGATGAATGTAAACTTCTGTCTTAAAGTTACTTTTTTCCTTCTGATTTTAAAAGAAATTAAAACAAAGTTTTCTGGGCCCTCGACACTCTTCTCATCGTGCCCACTGGATACGCTGGCCGAGGTCTTCACAGACCTTTGGACTTAAATTCTTTTCAATCTTACGCCCTACTTTTTGGGGTCTAGGAGCAGTTGGCTTTTCCCAATTTTTGATGCCCCACATTTCTGGACCCTCTCTATTCTTTTTTTTTATTTCCACTTGCAAACCAGTCAATTCTTGCCTGAGCTCATCCTTCTGCTGATAACTGGCTAAACCCAGCCAGGAAATATCAAGATTTTGTTTTCTATAAAGTGTTAAATAATGCATGTGGGCCCAAGATGGAGTCGCTCGTGCTAAAACCCCGCATTGGCAAAGCAAAATTTAATTGAGTTCCTGTTTTGTGTAGGGCAGGGCTTCCACAGAACCCAAAACCTCAGGCCAATCAATCATAGTCTGCTAGCGCCAGTTTAGCTTGTGTGTGCCAGCCCTCCTGGTTTGGCATTAGCCAAGTAAGGATATACATCTTGATGTAGCCAATAGAATAATTTACACTGCTAGCTTCCTTGTTGATTGTCTAAGCTTCTCTATATAACCTGGCCTTTCTACCTCCTGGCAGAGTTCCCCTCTATTTTCTGGATGGGATGCTTCCCAATTCATGAATCACTCAATAGAATTATGAGATCCTAAATTTCATGTTGTGAAAAGTTTTTCTTTTTTGAAAAGGCTTGATAAACACTTTGTCTGCCTTCTAACTTATTGCAGTCCACAGTTTGAACATTTTGCTTCTTCATAATATAAATCTTCACGTCCAGGTCTAACCTCTGATGGCAGTTTCTCTACCACCCACTGCCTGCCTGCCAAGCCAATGCCTTACATTGTTATAAGGTTTTTGTTACAGACAGATGCCACTTGAAATTACCAATTTCTGTATTAGTTAAGGTAACTCTAGATACCATAACAGACAAACTCTCAAGTATCAGTGGCTTAACACAATAGAAATTTATTTCCTGCCACAAAATTGTCAACTGAGAGTTGGCAGGGAGGGTGAGTGAGGGGTGGGTTTCTGCTCCTCACTATCATTCAGGAAATCAGGGTGATGGCCACTCTGCCATCTTCCATATGTGGTTTCCAGGATCTGTCTGCATATTGACATCCAGTCAGCAGACAAGAGAAGAGAGAGTGGAGGGCGGCCAGGGTAGAGTCCATGGGCCAGGCCTAGAAGTGGCTCCTCTAATTCTGCCCACATTCCATTGGCTAGAATCCAGTCACTGCAAGGGAATCTGGGAAATCTAGCCCAGTTGTGTGCGCAGAAGAAAAGAGAAAGAGGTTTGGAGAACAGGTAGCAAACCCCTGCCACATAGGGCATCCAGATAAAGGTGTCCAGCAGTCACTGGGAAATATGGAATAGGGGCTCAGGATAGAGTGGACCTGTGTTATAAACTTCAGTGTGTAGATTGTTGAGTACTTGGGAACAGACGATGCGACAAGTGGTATGTATGTTGACAATTTCTTTGCTTATTGGAAAACTGTACAACTTTCCTCTCCTGCCTTTTAAAAATATCTACTGAATACTGCCAAAATAAAAAAACACTGTTTTAACGAAATAGCCACTCTAAGTATGGCAGTACCTGAGAAACAATAAATAAAGATGACCTGGTTTCTGAACCTGAACAGAAATAAATCTATGAATTGTGTCAGCTTTTATTTAGGCATTTCTGCTCTTTTTTTCTAGTTTAATTCTGCACCCAAGCAAGCCTGTGCCTACAATCCCTCTTCCTAAAGCCCTTCTTTTTCCATCATTATTAGCTCCTCTTTCTTGGTTACATTAAGTCAATGTTGGTAGACAATGTTTATTCTGCTGCCCTTGTTTGCCTACTTGCTCCTCACACCAACCAGCCCAGTTTTCAGCTAAATTATTTACGGCTGAAAATAAAATGATAAAGAGTAATACATGCTCTGGTGGAAAGGCAAAGTCCTTACCTACCTGTCAAAGAACATTGCATAAATTCTCCCCTTTACTAGTTCCTTCCCTCAGCTTGTAAACATTCTCAAATACCCCCACCCTTCAGAAAGACTCCAACAGCCTTGCTTCTTCCTGAATTATACCCTTACACTCTACTTTCTCTACCAAGTTTATTGTAGGTTCTGCTGTTTATCACTAGTTTAAATAGTTGACAAAGCACAAAACTCTATAAAGATAATGGCAGTAAATATAATAATTCATGGAAAACAACACATCTGCCCAGGGATTAATCAGAGAATTATCCAGTAGAGATGTGTGTTATTAAGCCAGCCACTATGCAAGGAAACTGGTGCCTAATCCAGCTGGGAAAATTGTGGGAGCCAGCATAAAACATATTTCAGCATTACCCCACCCAAGCTGGAAGAAGCTCCCATCAGCCATTGACTGAGGGCTGCCTGGGGTTGGGTGCAAAGGCTTCAATGCCCTCGGGTACCTCTGCCATGGAAGTGGCAAGAAAAAGCCCTCAGGCCAAGGTGCTACATTTGGAAGTCATCACTGAAGGACGGCAGGGGATGGAGGGTAGAGGGCTACTGGTAGTGCCTGCAATAGAATTGTCCCCCTCAGTCAGGAACTTGTGCTGACCTCATTCATTCTGATTCCTTGGCATTCTAAATGTCTGAGCACTGTCCCACAAATATCTACCTTGTAAGAACGTGCAAGTGTTTTTCTAGGGTATATATAAAAAAATGGAATTGTTGAGTCAAAGGATGTATACATTTTAAATTTTAATAAATTTACCAATTTGCCATATGAAGTGGTATCTTCATTTCAACCAGCAGTGTTTGAGAGTACCTCTGTCCCACATCCTTCTCAACACTATTATCAAATTTTTAAATTTTTGCTAATCAGGTGAAAAGTGGCATCTCTTGTTTTAATTTGCATTTGCCTGATTACTGGTGAGACTGAGTATTTTTTTTTATGTCTTATTGGCCATTCAAATTTTCCTCTTGCCTGTTCACATTCTTTATTTTCTCTTGGGTCATTTGCCTTTTTCTTATTAAATTGTAGGGTTTAAAAGATATTTATTAGTACAGTAACTCTTTGATACATGTCTTGCAAATGTCTCCTCATAGACTATCACTTGTCTTGAAACTTTCTTTATATGAGTATTTGTCATACAGAAATTTTCAGTTTTACTGTGGTTACTTGTGTCCTGGATCTCCTGTCTTCTCACCGTCTCAAAGACAGTTTTGCTCTGCGGGCAATTCTCTCACTCTTCCACATCGACCCCTCATGCTCTGCTGCATCATTGCGCTGGCTGAGAAACATACTCTAGTATGTCTCACTTTTTAAAATTTCTCCCTGATCCTTTGTCTTCCTCCAACTACTGACCTCTTTTTGCTCACCTTCATAGCAAGTTTCTCAAAAATGAAGTTGTCCACTCCCTATAAGCCCTCATTACTCTCCACTCATCAACATCTCCAGTAGCTTCCACGACAGCCTTTCCACTGCCAGTGCTCTTGTCGAGGTCCCCAGTGACCCTCCTGGTGCCAATTGTAGTCACTTCTTGGTTCTCATATTAAACCTTTTGGTCAAAAGGTAAGACTGACTGACCATTTCTCCTCACTGAACCATTTATTTTTAAATCTTGGCGTCTATCAACTGACCTCCCTGTCTTCTTCCTAACTTCCTCAGCCTTCTAGGTCTCTTTTGCTGCCTCCATCCCCTCCCCACCAACTCCCTGAACATTGGAGTGTCCCAGAATACAGTCCTGGGTCCTCCTTTCTAGTTTCTTCTCAGCTGAATTAATTCCTGAGCCATTAAACACTTTCTTTATATGCTGATGACTCCCAAATTCATATCTCCATCTCTGATTAGTTCTCTGGACTTTAGACTCATATACCCAACTCTCTTCTGGATACCTCCATTGAATATCTGATAGATATTTCCTACTTAATGGGGCCAAAATCATTCTCTGGATTTTGCACTCCTTCCCTCCAAGAAAACTTTTCTCACTCAATCTTACCCTATTTTATCAAGAACCCTGTTGTTCAAACCAAACATTTTAGAATCACCCCTATTTCTCCCTTTCCTTCACTTCCTATGCCCAATCCATCAGCAAGTCCTATTGTTTCTGCTTCCAAAATGTATTCGGCATCCATCCACTTTTATCCATCTTTACCACCCTTACTCTATTCCTCACCACTAACATCTCTCCCAGAAGCTACTGCAATCGCCTCCCATAACTGATCTCCTGCTTCCATTCCTGCCTCCCTCCAGTTCATTCTCCTGTTAACATTCCTCCAGCATTTATCACCATCTTAAGTCATCATGAAAATCTTTTTCTTTATTGTTTATTGTCTGTTTCCTCCACTAAAATGCCACGACCACAAGGGCAGGGAACAGGCGTTTTATTTCTCACTGTCTCCCAGTTTCTGACATATTGGAGGTTTTCGATAAATGAATATGGAGTAAATGAAAGAGTGAATGCATACTTTTAAATATTAAGTCATAGTTGTAACCTGCTATTTAGAAAATTCTGAGATCAGCTACTTCCCAAACTGGTGGGAGGGGGTAAAAGGACTTTCTTTTTGTTGATGACTCCTGAAAAGGAGATGGAAACAATATATTTGGAACACAGTTTAGAGCAGAGATTGCAAACTTGAAGGTCTCAGGGGCTGGGCAGGCAGCACGAATGGGGAGGCTGTGGTGTGTAAGCCACGGATGAGTCCTGCGGATGGGCACAATCTGGGGCTCCCCAGCTCCAGCCAACGGTTGCCAAGTGGCAGTGATGGCCTAGAGGTGCCAGATATTCCAGTTTTTCCAAAAGAAGCTGGAAAGTTTGTATATTAATTAGGATTAGGTTTGGTTGTAATGACCCAAAAGCAGCAACTTAAGTGAGGTAGAAGTGCAGTTCCCTCTCACATAAAAGAGGTCTAGCGATGTGCAGTCCAGGGCTCATGAGGGCTAAATGGAATCACGGACCCAGGCTTTTTCTAACTTGCTGCTCTAGTTGGCATGGCTTCCATTCCCAAGGTTGCCTCATGACCCAGTGGACTGCTCTAGCTCCAGCCATTACCTCCTCATTCAGGGCAGTTGGAAGGAAAAAGGGGGAAGAAAGGGCCTGACTGCTCTTTTATAAGGAGACTTCCTGGAAGCTTCTATATCTCACTACCAGTTCATTTCATTGACCAGAACTTAATCGTGTAGCTGCACCTAGCTGCAAGGGTGGTTGGGAAGTGTAGTCTTTATTCACAGTGGACATGAGCCCAGCTTAGGAAGAAAGGAAGGCTGAATATGGGAGTTCTGCAGTGGAAAGTGTTATCCTAACAGGACAGTAAGAATCAGTTCCTGTATCATACACATATGAAAAAATTGCCAGATGAATATTCAGTATCATGGTTTAACTTCCAGTCACCATCTCAGTGAAATCCAGATTTTTCTGGAGGGCCAGATCATATACCCTTCATTCCCTGCTCCCCAAGAAGTGAAAAACTCTTTCTTATATAAAGCAGAGACAGCCTCTCAAGTTGATAAATTCCAAACAATGTGCAGCGGTTACCGGATGCAAAAACAAAGTTGTAAAGAGAAACTAGGCTTAGCCTGTGGCCGAGAGCACAGTTACTGGTGAAGGAAATTCTTACACAAGAACACGGTACACATGCCCTGGAAGAATGAGCCTTCAAACTTGCAGGACCATTGCCAGTCTTTGGCAGGTGGGGACTCCTGCTGAGTAATGCCAGTGGAGATACATGAATCACAGGCTTTTATTTTATTTTAATTATTTTTCAGTTTTTCAGAATTTAAGGTTCCCTAAAAGCCCTTTCTCAAAGAATCACAGAACAATAGAAGTTTGGGGAAACTATAGTTTTGTGTATGTTAAAGGCTTGTACAGTGATGAGGAGAATACTCAGATCTAGAGTTGAAGACACAAACCTACCCTGAATACAAAAGTGTGATTTCATTGTTGAGCAATTCACAACACACACTGTCACTTAGGGCAGGGGTTCTTAACCAGGGGTCCGTGAGTTTGAATTGAAATTCAAAAAAACATTATTCTTGTGGGGACGGGTCGGTGCGGGTGTGATGTATTTAGTAAATAACACACAGTATAGTGTGAACCAAGTAAGAGGTCTGTGGTTTTCACCTGACTGGCAAAGGGGCCCGTGGAACAAAAAAGGTTAAGAACCCCTGCCTTAGGGTCTCAGTCAGTCTCAAGTTATACGTTAAGATTGCAGACATGCAATCATGACCGGCCAGAGTCTAATTCCCTCAACATCTGCAGAGTACCTGACAGGCTTGGCATTTAATGCCTAATAAATAACCATATACTCTATCAAAGAAGAAAGAATGAGTGAATGAATGAGACTCTGCCTGCTTGTGTTTAAGGACTAACAGAGTTGGCAGGTGAGGGGGATGAGTATCTAAATTATCACCTGACCATGTTACATAAACACACACCATCAGTCTGCCTAATTCAGCTAAACATGGAGTTTATTGGTATAGTTCGGCACAACTTTAGTCCTACTTTTCCCAACCTCAGGCATGTTAACAGTCTTTCAAGAATCGTGCTACAAAACTTGGGAGGAAAGTAATTCCAGGGGAACATGTTTAAAGAAATGCTAGAAAAATTATTCCTGTTGAAGCATTTTTCTTACTGCATCAGCTACCTGGTTTCTAACACACTGCACACCAACCTCATGTCAATATGAATACATATCAACCAGGGAGTGGTTTTCTAAAGTCATTGCTTTTTAGAAACCAAAGTGACATAATCCTGGGGCTATGCATAAGGAGCTAAAAAGAGGCTGTGTATCCTGCCAACATTTCCTTCCAGTCTCTGATAAACAATTGTAAATGACCTGGATGGAGAAAGAAAACACTCAGGAACCCAAGCAAAGGGAACCGGAAAGCTGTGAAAAATGCAATCACTAGGGTCGTCCTAGATTGGATGCACTGACCCCAACAACCAGGATTGTATGGTTTGGAGGTTGACATGGATGCCAGCCCAGCAGGACAATGAAGGCATATGAGAAATGGGTGTGACTCGACTGCGTCACAGGTACTTAGAGACCTCCCGAAGACACCGTGCGTGTCAGTGGAGTTAGTTCATGTGAAACTGGATCTGAATCTGTTTCCTACAGAGCAAAGGAAACAAGAATAACAAGTTTTCCTGATTCATGATTCTCATGCATTTGGGTTTAGAGCTGAATGAAAGCCAGCTTTTAAGCTGTATCATAAAAGGCTCTGCATTTTCCCCCACAACGCTTCCAGTTCTTCCACCTTTTAGTAAGCATTTCATTTCTTAAGAGTTACACAGCAAGTCTTGAGAAAGAACTGTTTGTGAGCTCATGAATGATAACGTATGCTTGGACTTCTCTCCCAGAAAGCTCTAAGAATAATCTATTCTGTGAACTGCTTGACCACCTTCATATCATATCAAGATGCAACAGCCTTACCGACAACCATTGTAAAAGCTCACTTTACATAGTTACTGTGAAAGTGTAACTTCTGCCCTGCTGGGTGGGAAACACTGTGAATGTCCATGCCTTGATTATCTGTCTTGAGCACTGCACTTTTTAATCATGCTCCCCCCTCACGTGCCCTCCCCATCTGCACGTAGACATGTAGTATAAAAGACCCCTTTTGCTTTGTGGCAAGTGCAGCTGAAGCCTCAGAAGTGCCACGCTCTCTGCCTGCCACCGTGAATGAAGGTTTAGGCCACGACCAAGCTCAGACTCTCCAAGAGAGAGGATCTCCGCTCTGGACCATCGAGGGGGAGGCCTACATAAGCCCCTATTAAGTGCTCTTTGCTCACCAAGCTGGACGTGTATGAGTCTTTCTTTGGTGTGACGTATCTCTCTCAGTTTGGTGGGAAGCTGTCATTTTACACAGCTCCCTGCTATACTCAGAACATAAGTAAACACGGTAAGTTTTGTGATGGTGGAATTTAAAAAGAAAGAATGAAAGGTAAATTTGCCTGAAATAGTACACACTATTGTGACCAGAAAAGCTTAGAAGTCACTTGTGAATCACCCAGGGAATCCACCCTTCTTACTTTTCTGTTTGTGTGGCTTTAGCTCATTGCTTTTACACCAGACCATATTACATGAGTGACGAAGAGGTGACCTGAACTGTACACCTGCAGCTTATTAACATAGATGAGTACTGTGCCAATACATTAACGTGATCAACAGGAGGCCGAGGATGTCCCAACAGTGCAGGCAGCTAAGACAGAGTCTCTCAAGGCACTCAGCAGCTTTCTTGTTCAGCAAGGGGCACCCCCTTCTCCACGTTTCCTTGGCGGGATCCAGGACTGTGGAGGGCACCAAAGAAGTCCATCTGCCCTTCTATTTGAACTCTCTGCTAGTTGACACAGTTCTTTGTGATTCTTCGACTTCTGTCCATGTGTCGGATGCTGTCTGTAACACTAATGGTGACTTCTTTTGCAGACATCCGCTTAGCATCTTTTTTAGCCTGTTAAAGAGTTTAGAACAATGCACTGAGTTACTAGGAATATCCAAGGGTCCGTACATTTGCATTAATCTCTTGAGGTTATTACAAGACATACACAGAGCCAGGAAAAGTGACCCACAAGAGCACATGCACATATCTTCCTTTCTGTAGGTTTCTTTGCTGAATCTCCAACACCAAACAACCACGGAGCTTGGCACAACATGTGCTCAGTAAATACTGTCAAATGAATGAATTAATCAGCTAAGCCTATCAAGGGGATGATGTGAGAGATTTCAGCTGGTTTTAGTATAATGGTTAAGGGTTTGAACTCTGGACCCAGACAGACTTCGGTTCAAATCCTGGTTGTATAATTTCACTGTGGGCAAGTTTTTTTCTAACCTCTCTAACCCTTAGTTTCTTCATCTATAAAATGGGGAATAATATTAGTACCTACTTCACAGGGCTATTGTAAGGATTAAGTAAGATAATGCATGTAAGGTACTGAGCACACCTTTCACTAAATAAAAATGAAAAAAGAAAAAAACCTAGTAAGTATAAGTAAAAAGTAGGATCTCCACTTCTAAATGAAGATAAAACAATGATAAATGTCCAGAATTACTACTAAATACTAAAGCACTGACTAAACTGTAGGCTCTTCAACCATGTGTGCCAGACTCCCATCCCCCAACTCCTCCAAAAAAGAAAAAAACTTTAACTAGTGGGGGCAATTTTGCACCCATTCCACTCCATGACTGTATGCTCTGGTGTGAGCGTACAATGGGCCTTGTGCGTCAGCTGCATCAGTGGACAGAATGAAATGTGCCGCCCAATCGCCCTGCCAGGAGGGACCTGCTCGCAGCAGCAGGGAATGCAGTCAGCAAACAGCCTCCAGTGGTGGGTCCCTTCAGGCGTCACCTCAGCTGCAGAGGGCCACAATACCGAAGGTCATGCCCTCCCCAGGGTGGCCTGATGCGGGAGCATAAATATCCAAAGCAGGATACCTCCAATGGGCCATTTGAGCTCCAGAGCTCCCCACGCCGTGCAGTTGGCTGAGGCTGCTGCCAGGCTTGCACTGTGAACTGTCTCCTACATCAGCCCAGTCCTGCTTCCACCTCTCCCTTCCACAGGTATTGACACCAAGGGCACTTCCTAATGAACAACCTTTACAGTGTCATCTCAGAGCCTGCTTCCTGGAAAACACAATCAGTCTCAGATCCTGTAGGGGCATCGCTCATGGTCTGGGGGTCTCATCATGCTGGGTATGAGTCTAGGGTTGATGCATGCATCCTCTTCATACAACATGGCTCCTGAACACAAGGAAGCCACGTCATCTGTAGGACACACAAAGAGATGGTGGTCTGTTGCACCCCTGGAGAAAAAGAAATTGCTCTGTTGTATTTATTAATAACTGATATGTTGGTTTCGAATGTGTCACACAAATCCTGTGTACTTATAGTAGCTGCTGGCGATGCCGCCTCTCCAGATTTCCCTGTACTCGGCTGGTACATCCATCCCCTGCTAACTGCTCATGGAAGCACCCTTTTTCTGAGAATTGCCCTCATCTGATTGGAGCCACCTCCCCCAGGAATACCAAGGAGGTTACACCCTACCCCCAGAGGCAGCCTGCAGCCAATGCCTTTTTTTTTTTTTACCGGGAGGTCCCAGGGATCGAACCTGGGTCCCTCCATATGGGAGACGGACACCCAACTATTTGAGCCACATCCATCCCCCTAGCCAATGACTTTTGAGGGATGCAAAAGGCTGGCCCTTTTGCCTCAACAGGGGGCAAATCTAGATGCCATTCATGCCCCAGAGCTCCCCGTGAGCTCAGGTTGAGGCTGGACTACTGCTGTTCAGCTGAGCCCTCATAGCTGCTGAACTTGGTCCTTGTCCTATCTGGCTTCCCCCGCTACCTTTCAGGTTTTCCCTGGGAGCATGCCTTCAGTCCACCACTTACACAAAAATCCTCTTCTCTGTCTCGGCTTCTTGGGGACATGACCTAACACAATACTTTAGGGATGATTTGAGGAATGTTTAAGGATAATTTTGATTATATGCAATTTTGGCCTTACCCACTTATTTCCTTAGCTATGACTTCACTGCCTCCTCTTTAAGAACCTAGCACCAGCACAGTTTTGAGACACAGTAGGTCCTCGATTTATTGGTTGAATAAATGGATCAAAGAATGAATAAGTGTCCTGCATTTGTAAAAGAAACGTACCACTGCTTTAACAACCAGTAATCAATACTGTTTAGGGTTAGGTCTTACATTGAGCTCTAGCAAACCTGAAGGCTAGGAGAGGCTTTTCATGTTTTTTTGTGTGTTTAATTTTCCCCCAAAGCAGAGAATTCATGAAATCCCACAACCTTCAAACTAGCCATCCCTAGTTGCCTGTCCTGAGACTCCTCCTGTAAAAGCCTTGAAAGCTTTCCTTCTAACAGTAGGTAACTGCATCTTCCCACTTCACTTTGGACAGCCTCACACCTGCTAATCGCAAGAAAAACTTTGCGAAGAAAGAGTAGGCACCAATTCTGATTCCTGAAGAAGAGTGTAGCAATTATCAGACCAATTCCATCTACCTTCCAAAGTTTTGAGGAGTGGGGTCTGCAATAGAGACAGAGAGGCCTTATTTGAAATGAGCCACAGCGATGGCAACATTCCCTTCAAATTGGTTGGAAGTCAAAGAGCCTTTCAGAACGCAAATGTAAATCTTCTGAACTGCACAACTGCTTTTATTTAGAGTTATCAGCAAGATGGTCCAAAAGTTTGCTAAATATTATGCACAGAAAATGCTCTGCTCTATATTTCAGCCTGCATTTCTAGCTTTAAAAATCTAAGCAGGCAAGCCGTTGAGCACCCGCCTCCCATATGGGAGGTCCTGGGTTCGGTTCCCGGTGTATCCCGAAAAAACAAAAACAAACAACAGGCCGCGCCCGGCCCCGTCCGGTGACGTCATCGCCCTCGCGCCGCCCATCACCCATCACGCCGCGACCATCCCGGCTGCGCTGCTCCACAGACCCTCGCCTGCCCCCACCACTGCCAAAATGTCTGCAGGTGGTTCTGCAGGTTCAAGCACTGCCTCTGGCAGTAATCGAAGACTTCAGCAGACACAAAACCAAGCAGACGAGGTTGTGGACATTATGAGAGTCAATGTGGATAAAGTGCTAGAGAGAGATCAGAAGCTCTCAGAGTTAGACGACCGCGCAGATGCGCTGCAGGCAGGAGCTTCCCAGTTTGAGACAAGTACTGCCAAGTTGAAGAGAAAATATTGGTGGAAGAATTGCAAGATGTGGGCAATTGGAATTACCGTTGTGGTTATCATCATCATCATCATCATCATTGTGTGGAGTCTTTCTTCATGAATAACCAGAGAAACTCAAGCCTGCTGTTCAAGAAGCCTCCTCAAGACTTTTGACTCAGAACCTGCTATATTATCAAGCTTACCTACTGTTATAACTAAAATGATTATTTTTTGTTGTTAGTTGAAATATGATTTCTAGAAAATGTGCCTTTGTTTTTTAATATGCACACAAACTAGAAGTGTTGTCAGCTCAGATCACATTTTGCACAGTGCCTTTACAAATTTACAAATGGGCTGATGAATACTTCTTAAGTTCCAGAGTGTTGTAATCTAGAAGTACTGTTGTCACTGACTAATTGCCATTGATTCCAGTTAAGGGAATTTGTTCCAAGTTAGTTGTCTTCATGTGACATTACTTGCAGAACCACATTTTAAGCCTTTGGGAATTCATATTTTCAATGTGTGCCTTCCAGAAAGAACACTGCTGCTTAGCACAAATCTGTGACAGTAACAGGCTTTGCCTTATTTTGATGTTTTTCTGATTCCCTAGAAGAGAATCTGTTAGTGTTTGTAAGCACTACTGACTCTTTCACTGTGTGTAAAATAAGATGCTGGTAAAGACTTTTTGCTCTTCCTTTAGATACGAAGATGTTTACTTTCTTGTTATTGTTATGTATTACTTCCTAAAAATATTACTTTAATCAGATATAATAATCCCTTAAAAATACTGTTTCTATATAACTATGGCTTTGACCAAAATTTCTATTTTGCCAAAAAGTTAAATCCCAGCAAAATGTCCTTTAGGTCAGTTTCTGACAGATAAATTCAGAAAAGCGCCAAATGGAGCTCAAGGGTTCCTTCACAATTAAAATTGTAATATTGCCTGTGAACCTCCTACGTCCTGGCGGGGTTTTCCTGCCGTTCAAATGCTGTAGGTGCTGCTGCTCCCTCTCCAATTCGGCATTTTCCCCAGGGTTAGGGAAGGGTTGAGCCAGCCTCTGACCTTCTCATACCTATGGATAACAAGTTCTAGCCAGCAATTTGCAGATTATCAGCCGTGGACTCCAATATGTTTCTAATAATTATGTGAGAAACAATTTGTAGCCTTCTGGCAAGACCACTTGTGAATTCGATCATTATCTGGCCCGAGCCACATAGACTATAGCTTTTTGGAGTGTGTTTCCTATTTTTACTCCATATTCTACTTCCCAAATCAGTCTTCTAAATTATGCTTTCAATTAGGCATTGGTCAAGGCTGGATGACTCTCTTCACAGGGGATAGATAACCAGAGATACTCTCTTTCTTTGATGTCACAACTGTATGCACAGGATGAGACTTTGGAAATAGCTGTTGTGTTCCGAGAAATTTGAGTACTGCAAGACTTTCCACATCAGCGTGTGTGGCTTAAAGACCAGAGTCCGGGTCCACATGAAAACAGGCAGGGGGCACTAAGGGAGAAATCCAGAGGCTTTCCCAGGTTGTGGCCCATTGTTACTGGAACATTCTAAGATTGCTGAGCACATGCTGTCACGTGACTTACCAAGGAAAAATGGCTGAGGTGCACCCAGACTCTTGTTCTGTTTCTTTAATATCTGTTCCCCTGATGTCACTGAAATGATTGTTGGAGACATGCCTTGCAGTATGTCCAACTGTGCGAAAACAGCTGTTGGCATCCAGACGTTAGCCCACCCTCAGCTCAGGGTCTCTGGCCAGGCCTGACCCTGAGACCTTGGTGATCTTTCCTTGGCTTCAGTGCTCAGTCCCTTGTAACCCACTGGCTCTGGCATTAACCCAGGAAGGCCTTGCTTGTATCTGTGCATTTAACTGGGAATCTGCCCACTAGAATGAACTGAATAAAGTGTTTGTAAATAGAAAAACAAACAAACAAACAAAAAAACAAACAACAAGCAAAACAAATGAAAAAATCAACTCAGGGAAGATGATGTGGCTCAGTGTTTGAGCGCCGGCCTCCTACATATGAGGTCCTGGGTTCAATCCCCGGCCCTGGTACCTCAAAAAAAAAAAAAAAAAAAAAAAAAAAAAAAATCTAAGCAAAAATTCAGGTACTTGGATGTAGTCAAAGGCTACAAAATAGTCAGTCTTAGAATAGTCACAGAACATATATGGTTTGATCCCAATTAAAACGGGGCAATTTCTTACATCTGTATATCATAAGACTGCACAATGGAGATGTTCAGAGCTCAAGCTTTGGAGCCAGACAGACCTAGATTAGCACAGACTTTGCTGTTAGCTCTAACAAGACAAGTTCCTTTAACCTCCGAGCTGTAGTTCCTCTACCTGAAAAATGGAAGAACTAATGCCTGCTTAAGTTTTTTGAGACAATTCAGTATATCTGTTAGCACAGCACTAATAGGATGACCATGTTCTCCAGGCTTGCCCAGGACTGTCCCTGTTTTAAAACTGAAAGTTGCATGTTCCGGGAAACTCTTAAGGCCCTAGCAAACCAGGACAGTTAGTCACCCCAAGTATAGCTATGGTTAGGTTTCTTTGCAAAAGGACAACGCTAGTCAAACATACCAAATTTAAATTGAAAGCCTTCTTATTCTACTGAAACTATGACTACAGCTATCTTTTAGTTTGCTAAAGGCTGCCAATGCAATATACCAGAAGTGTGTTGGCTTTTATAATGGGAATTTATTAGGTTAAAAGCTTACAGTGCTGAGGCTGTGAAAGTGTCCAAATCAAGGCATCTTTAAGAGATGCTGTCTCACCAACTTGCAGCTGGGAGCAATCAAAACACATGGCAGGGCACAGTACCCATCCACTCCTCTCTCCCCTCTCCTCCAAGTCTCTCCAGCTTTGAGCTGCTCTGTGGGCCCAGCCTCTCAGGGGTCCCTTGTCCTATCCGGCTTCCCCCACTACCTTTCAGGTTTCACCTGAGAGCATGCCTTCAATCCATCACTTGCACAAAAATCCTCTTTTGGTGCCTCTGTGCTCTGCTGAGTCCAGCCTTCAGCCTCCAGGACCTCCTGTCTCTGAGGCTTTTTTCCTGCACATGTGGCTTTTTATTGCCCCATTTATAAAGGACTCCAGTAAGAGGATTAAGACCCATCCTGAAAGAGGTGGGTCACATCTTAAGATCCTACTCGCCAAAGATCCTACTTACAATGGGTCCACAGCCACAGGAATGGACTAACCTTAAGAACATACTTTTCTGGGGTCCATAGAGCTTCAAACCATCACAAGCTACTACTACTTCTAAATAACAACAACAACAATGACAATAAGACATGCATTTGAATAAGGAAAAACTGAAGTTCTGTGTTCAAATTGTAGGCACATAAGGTTCTAAACTATAAACAAATCCATTTTCAAATAATTACACTGTATTACACTGGGAAAATGAAACAACTGGAACAACAATGCATTTTCTTGGTCATTCCCATTTCATAAAGGAGAAGCTGTCAAGTCTGGGACATCACCACATTTCCAGCAGCAGAGATGTTCAGGAGGCCAGTAGCCATGGCAATCTAATTAATCTTAAATTAATTAGAAAATCTAATTTAATTAGAAATCTTAAATTTCAGGCCCAAAGAGAAGGAAAACGAAGAAGAGAAAGAGAATAAAATGCCAGCTATTTTCTCCAGAAGTTCCGAGAAGTTGCTTTTTCTTGAGAAAAGAACTATAGAGATACAAGGACTGATAATACCATTTCATCCCTCTGAGCCATGACACTTCGGACAACACACATATTTTCCCCTCTGATGTGGTTTTCAGCTAGCCAAACCATTTTATTTCATACCACTTCCCACCCCTTTTTTAATTACAGGAAAAGAAAATGTGTCCCTGTTACAATTACTGGCTTTAAAAAAATCTTGTGGTTCCCAATTTAATGATGAGAAAAGCCTATTTGCCACCTTTCCTTTTGCAGTTGTCTGCTAATTCAATCCTTCTTCCACTTCTAATATTCCTGTTTTGTGAGTTTTATCACCACTGACTCTTGTTAATGGGCCACCTCTTATTTCTCATCCAGTTTTACAGCTTTGCTATTCTTCCCTCACCTCATTTTGATTTCTGCAAGTTTACTGTACCCCATGAATCATAGATTTTAGTCATCTTGATACTACCTCTTTAATTAAAAGAAATCTATTGGCTGCCATTTCTCAAGGGTAACCAGATTGACTGTGATAACTCCATGGCAGTCTCTAAGCCGGATGGGCTTGTCTCTCTTGGGGTTCAAAAGTCAATGAGCCAGCTGGATTCCTGTGGAAGTGAGGGCTGCTCTGTGGAGGCCTGGACTCAGGAGTACAGCTCAATCTGCTCAGCCTCTTCCCACTTCCTCCCAAATGGAAATAGAAATACTTTTGGCTTTCCTTTAACTCCACAAATATAACTATACTAACGTGGGATTGTATGAACCTTTTCACAGTTCTTTGCAGACAGTGAAGAAAAGCAAAGCTGACAGATTTCTTAGACACCAGATTTTCTCTATAACTAGTATTTTTAAATTATAAAAGTAATACGTAATTATGGTAAAAAAAGAGATTCCAAAAAGCAGAGAAGGGCACAGCGAAAAGTATTTCCTCCTCCCATACTCTGCCCCCTAGTCCTTCCCCCAGAGGGAATCGTGGCCAATGATTTCTATGGAACATTGAGGGGATTTTCGGTGCATATACAAGCACAGGACTATGTTAATCTCTTTCCCAGCCATTAGCCATGGTTTGAATTATACAGTTATTTGTTCACTTGCTTCTTTTCTGTTTTCCTATTAGATTATAAGCTTCAAGAAGGTAGGGACCCTCTAGTCTGCAAAGGGGTGTGGGGGGGGGGGTGAGGGCGGGATGCAAAGTACCAGAACTCCGTTGGCTTTTATAAAGGGTATTTACAGTCCCAAGGCCAAATCAAGGCATCAGCAGAGATGCTGTCCTACCAAAGTCAGCTACTGTTGATTCTGATCTGTTGCCACATGGTGAAGCAAGATGGCACGGATCTCTGTGAGGTTTCTCCTTCCCCTCCTGGCTTCCTCTGGGTCCCTCTCTCTCCTGGCATAAAGGCTTGTTTTTTCCAGGACTTCTATATCAGCCGCGGCTGTTCTTCCCAATCTAGCTGTAAACTATCAGGCAAAATGACGCATCTCTCCCCAGGGCCCCAGCTGTTGGAGCCTTCTTCTTTCTGTCACAGGGATCAAAAATTGACAGACCTCTCTCTTCCCTGTGTCTGTCTGTCGATGTGAGTGTCCATTTATATCAGACCCAGTAAGGGGGCAGAGACTCAATCTGAGTCACACCCATTGATGTAGTCCAATCAAATGCCCTAATCTTAACAGGTAATCTAGTCAAAGACACCTCAGCTGGATTTAACACAATCAAAGGGTATCACACCCATAGGGATAGATTAGTTTACAAACATAATCTTTCTCTTTTTGGGATTTATAAAATAATCTCAAGCTGTCACAGACCCTGTCTAGTTTCGTTCTCTTCCAAATCCCCAGAATCTAACTTAGTGCATGTCACATAATTAATATACAATAGATAATTTGATGAAGAATGCCAGTGTGAAGATAAATATTCAGAAAGAAAGATAAAAAATAAATAAATAAATAAATAACCCGGAAACAGAAGCTGTTTGCATTGCCCTACCTAAATGTCCTGGAACTTTTCTGACAGGATTTCTGTGATGCTCCTAACTGAGCATTCCTTCCGCCATCCCTGAGAGATGGGAATGATCCTGTGCTGACTTTCCTGCTGAGGCAGCTGCAGTCACTCAGGTTAAAGCAAGCTGCCCAAGGTCTACTTCAATACAAGTCTGAAGTCAAACTAAAGATGATGGCCCGGGAAGCGGGTGTGGCTCAATCGATAGAGCTCCCGTTTACCATATGGGAGGCCCCGGGTTCGCTTCCCGGGGCCTCCTTGTGAGGGCAGGCCGGCCTGCGCGGCGCGGTGGGCTGATGCAGCAAGACCTCACAGCAAGGGGGAGATAAGCAGACACAGAAAAAGCGCACAGCAAATGGACACAGCAAAACACAAGAAGCAAGGTGGGGATAAATAAATAAATAAATAAATAAATAAATCTTTAAAAAAAAAAAGATGATGGCCCCAGGTCCCCCATCCAACCTCCCACAACCCTGCAAAAGCACAGTCTAAATTCATCACCATAATGTTTCTGATAAAGGGAAGAATATGGGATTTAGAGGCATACAGACCCAGGTTCCAATTCTAGCACATTCCATCACTACTTCCTGTGCCTTGTTGGCCAAATACATAACCTTTCTGGTCCTCCATTTTCCCATGTGGAGAAGGGTGCTGCTTAGCATTTAGAGTTGTGTGGCTTAAGTTGCTGCCATAACAGTGTGTATGGCACATGGTAGTCACTCCAAAAATGTTAGTTGCCTCTACTCTCCCTTCCCAAAAGATTAAAGTCTGGAGCTTTGATAGCCAAAACCCAAGCTATTTTTTCTCCCGTTCAGTCCAGTCCCAGTAAAAGGAGACAGGCATGAACACACTTCTGGCTGTCCTCAAATCCCATGGATTTATTTGCTGCTGCTTCATGGATTTCTACAGCATTAGCACAAAGTCAGGGAACTTTTGATACAAGGGTCAGGTGCTGGCCTCAGAAGGCAGGGGTGAGACCATGCTTCAGGCAAAACTCCCAAGAACTCCCCAAGCCTGGGGCAAATTCGGCACAGACCACAGCCCCAGGCTAACTCAGAATAGGTGGTGGTGGTGTTTTTTTTTTATCTATTAGGTATCACACACCAGAAGGAGTTGTAGATTTTCAACTTGAACTTCAGATAGAGAGACTAACAAACATCAGGAAGGCAGCAGAACCTGCTTGAGAAAAGCAATTGGGCTCCCACAGAACAGCCATCATATGATGTTGGTGGAGATGAAGCCATGGTAAACCTAGGAATTACTAGGCCAGTCTTAGGCAGTCAACATGTGGTTCCTGGGTATCTACTAGGTGTGTAGCCCTGAAGTAGTCTAGAGGGCAAGGGAGGAAGATAAAGAAGAATAAGGAGGTCTTTGCCCTGAGGACTCTCCACTGAACTGGTTTTTCTGCAGTCCCTTGGATGAATAGTGAGTTTTGCAAATCTCCATCTATATAAGGTAGCAGCCAATAATGGGTGCATTGCGCAAATCACTACACACAAACACACACACTCTCTCATACTGCTAAATTCCTTCCTTTTTCCCAGGCTCAAGCTAGTGCACCAAAGCACCCTTCTAACAGCTCTTGCTCCCTCTCGCTCTCTCTCTTTGGTTTTCCCCAGTGGTTTCTTTGTTCTCTATTTAATGTCATGTTTTTGTTTTTCTAGGAGAGATTCATATTTACTCTCCAAACTCTTCCCTCATAGATCTCATATTACTGCTTCCAAGAAACAAATTCTGGGCTGGTCCTCTGCTCCTTTTGATTGGGCCTCCCTCTTTATCACAGTTACCTCTGTTTGGCTTCACCCATCTTTCTTAGACTGGACAAAACCTTGACAATAATCAGTGGAGGCAGAAGAGTGGGAGGTGGCAGCTCCTTAGCTGAGAATCAGTCCAGACATCAGCTAATTCCTTTAGCATGGTCAGGTCACTTTGCCAAGAATAATAAAGCAACTGGAAAATATGCAGCTTCTAAAGACAGGAAGGCTAACTGGGGGTCCAGCCACATTCTCAGAGCTGTGTCTGCTCAGAGCTATATCCACATATCCATTTCTACGTTACCTGAATACTTGAGGAGGTAGTTCTGGGGTGGGGTCTAAGCTCAAAAAAATGGCACAGTCAGGTGGAGAATAAACGTTTGGAGGCAAGACACAGTTCCTGAACAATTAATTAGCAGGAGAGGACAAGCTTCCTCTTGTGTTATATAGCTAAGGAGGACAGATGGTGAAGGAGATGGAGCCAATGATTTATCAGACACTGTAGGGTCAATAAGGTACCAAATTACAAGAGGAAAAGTACAACAGAGAAAAAGAAAGAGCAACCCATGGAGACTGTCAGTTGCAATTTGTGAAAGATCATTTTTGTCATATTCTTTTTGCCAGTTAATACTTATTAACACCAGATATAAGGCAGGAGTCAGAGGGACCTGGAAAAAGGGAGATACAGTTTGTTTGATGGGACATGAGGTAGGGAAAGGCCCAGAACATGAGGTGCTGTTGCATTAGCAACTTAGGCCCTTCATCACCCTTCGGAAAGAGATTTAAACCGCGGGGTGGCATCCATGTTAAATAGTGGTTGCTGTCCTCTACTAGGGACCTTCCTATTTCCTTCATAGCACCATTCCGAGTCTATAAATGCTTTGCTTATCTATTCTTTATTATCTGACTTCCCACCGTCACCCCTATTAAAGCTGGTAGCCTCATAAAAGTAAAGAGCCTATCTGTCTTGTCCACCATTGGTGCTTTCTACTAGAGCAGGTCTGGCATCCAGAGAGCACTCAATAAATGTTTGATGAATGAATCTAAAGGGTCGTTATAGAAGTCTATGGAGAAAATTTTCAGGCCTAAAAGGATTACCTTTAACACACACACTTGTTTTGTAAATCTGAAATTTTACAAAATTACCAAGAAAAAGTTTACAAAAATTGATGTGGGTGCCGATGCATGCTTCACAAAAGGCTGCTTCTGGAAAAGGCACACTTTAAAGAATTGCCACATAGAGACATCATCCAGATGGCCTGATGATGCATCAGAGGGAAGCTGCAGAACGCTTATAGGTCATCTTGGGTGAGCAAAGAAAGAGAAGAAAAGGCAAGTAGACACTGAATGAGTCGGGTACTGAAAACGCAGGAAGCTTTAGGCCAGAGTATAAGAGACAACCTAGGAAGAGACTAAGGCCCCAGAGGGAATGGAAAAACTGTTTTCTTTGGGCAGATTCTAGGTAGATGAGCGCTGTGGTGGTATGAGATAACTCTGCTGATAGATGCTCCCGCCAGAGGTCAGCAGGCTTAAACATGAAATGCAGACAGAAAATAGCTTTACTCCTACAGGGACTGGAAATGGAGGTAAATTGTGTTGGCTGAAGAAAGGATGGGGCAGTGGAGAGGACATGGCATTAGAATGGCAGACAAGTGTGACACATAAGGTTGACTAATTGAAGACACTAAGTAAGCTCTGCCTTTCAAAGCAAGTGGCATCTTGGAGATGGAGGAATTGCTTCAGGAAAGTCAAGAGACAATAATACATACAGCAGACACTGGGATCTGATGTGCTGTGCTTTGGTTCTCAATGAACATTTTCTATCCCCTAGTTATACTGGTCATTTTGGAGGGAAGTCTGGGATGGCTCAAAATTCAGGCATCAAAGGATATGAATTTCAAAGCAGGAAGGGACCTTAGAGATTATCTAACTTAACACCCAAAGGGCAGTAAAGTTTAGTTGTAAATCTCATAGGTTTTTTTTTTTCCTGGAATTAGACAGGCCTGGGTTTGAATTCTGGTTCTTGCATTTACAATGTGTTACCACAGATCCCATTCTCTCATACTCTGTCACTCCAGAAATTGTCCCTTATTTTGCATCTTCAATTTTTCCCTCTCTACTAGATTATTTCCATCAGCACTCAAAAAATGCTATGATATTACACGTTAATGAAAGAAAAGAAAAAGAAGTTTTACCATAACCTCACATTTCTCCCTAGCCACTGCTCATTTTCTGTTTCCCTTCACAGCAAACTTCTACTCTTGCTTTCTTCACTTCTTTCCTATTCTCTCTTACACCCATTCCAAGAAAGTTCTCATTCTCACCACTCCACTGAAATAACTCTTTTTTTTTTATTGTGGGTAAAAATCAAATTTTTCACAATACAAACCAATATTTGTAAAATGATATATAAATATATATGCATATATGTGCATTTGCTTACATAAATGTTATATATATATATATATATATTTTTTTTTTTTTTAAAGATGCTTAGATTACACTGAAATAACTCTTGATACAGACATCATGTCCTCCCCATAGCTAAATCCAGTTTTCGGTTTTCAATCATTGTCGGCATCTCTCAGGATCCCAAGAGAAAAAAGGAAATACATAGGGTAAGTGAAAAAAGTTTAACAAGGAATTATTTACTAAGGTGTAGGGAGGGCATAGGAAACCACAAAGGATGGTGTAGAAAAGATCAATGAAATTGATAATTCTCTAGCCAGATTGATCAAAAAGAAAGTGAGAGAGAAAACAAATTACCACTATCAGAAAGAAAAGAGGGTATTACTATAGATCTTAATATGGGGATATTATGAACAATCTTATTGCTATTAAATTTAAACGAAACAGAAAAACTCATGGAAAGATATAAACTAAATGAACCAAAGTTCATCCAAAAAGAAATAGATAATTTGAATAGTCCTCTATTAAAATAAATGGAACTCTAGTTATAAACTACCACCACACAACACAAATCCAGGCCCAGATGAGTTCACCAGTGAATTCCATCAAACATTTAAGGAAAAAACAATACCATTTCTGGGAAGCGGCTGTGGCTCAATTGGCTGGGCTCCCGTTTACCATATGGGAGGCCCTGAGTTTGATTCCCAGGGCCTCCTGGTAAAGGCAAGCAAGCCCATGCGGTGTGGTGAGCTGATGGCCCGCACGGTGCAGTGAGCTGGCGCAGCAAGATGACACAACAAAGGGAGACAAGCAGACACAGAAAAACGCAAAGCAAATAGACACAGCAAGCACAAGCAGCAAGGGGGTAATAAATAAATAAATAAAAATAAATCTTAAAAAAAAAAAATCAATACCATTTCTACACAAACTCTTCCACAAAATAGAAGAGAAACACTTCACAACACATTATAAGGCCACCATGACCTTCCTACCAAAAACGGACAAAGACATTATAAGAAAAGTCAATAACAACGACAATAAGTACAGACCAATATCCCTCAAGAGTTATTTCAGTGGAGTGATGAGAGCAACCCCACCCCCACCCCCAATCTTTAAGGGAATGTAAGCAATTGAATCCAGAAATATATAAAAAGGATATTATGACATGACCAATTGGGGTTAATCTCAGGAATGCAAGGCTGGCATAACATTCAAAAATTAATAAAAATATATATAATTCACCCCATTATAAGAATAAAAGTAAAAACAATATGATCATCTTGAATGATGCAGAAAAAGTATTTGACAAAATTTAATACCTATTACTGATTTTAAAAAAAACAACAAAACTTCTCACCAAACAAGGGAGAGAAATTTCCTTAGCCTGATTAAAGACATTTACAAAATACCTAGTATTAACATCATACTTAATGGTGAAGGATAGAACACTTTCCCTCCAAGATTGGAAACAAGGCAAGGATGTCCACTCTCACCACTTCTATTCAATATTGTACTGGATTATAGATCTAAATATAAGGTCTAAAACAATAAAACTTCTAGAAGAAAACAAAGGAAGAAATCTTTGAGACCTACAAGTAGGCAAAAATTTCTTAGGCACAGAAAGCACAAACCAGAAAATTGATTAACTGGCTTCATTAAAATTAAAAACTTTGATTTTTTGAAAGACATTGTTAAGAAAATGAAAAGGCAAGCCACAGTCTGGGAGAATATCTGATAAAGCACTTACACCTAGACTATGTAATCAATAATAAAATTTAAAATGGGCATAATATTTGAATAGACACTTCAGCAAGGAAGATATACAAATGACCAATAAGCCTATAAAAAGATTCTGAACATGACTAATCAGGAAAATGCTAATGAAATCCACAGTGAACTATCACTACACAACCACTAGAATGGCTACAATTAATAAGACTAACAGTGGAGCGGGTGTAGCTCTGTGGTTGAGTGCCTGTTTCCCATGTACAAGGTCCCGGGTTTATTTCCCGGTACCTCCCTAAAAAAAAAAAAAAAAAAAGACTAACAGTACCAAGTGTTGGTGAGGATGCAACTGAAACTCTCGTACATTATAAGCAGGGATGCAAAGTATAGCCAATTTGGCAAACAGCTTGGTAGTGTCTTAGAAAGTTAATCATAGAGTTAACATATGTATTAGTCAGCCAAAGGGGTACTGATACAAAATGCCAGAAATTGGTTGGTTTTTATAAAGGGTATTTATTTGGGGTAGAAGCTTACAGTTACCAGGCCATAAAGCAGAAGCACTTCTCTCACCAAAGTCTATTGCCATGTATTGGAGCAAGATGGCTGCTGACATCTGTGAGGGTTCAGGCTTCCTGGGTTCCTCTCTTTCTGGGGCTTGTTTCTCTCTGGACTCAGCTGCTCTGTTCTCTGCCATGTGTTTACTTCCCCAGCTCCAGCTCAAAACTCCAACCTCCCTTTTCTGCGGTGTGGTTTCTCTGTGAGTTACTGCCCACCAAGGGGGCAGGGACTCAATGCCCTATCAAAGCTCCAATCATCATTTAATCAAGTAATAGTGAAAACTATGAATCCAATATAATCTAATACACCCAGAGGAACAAATCAGTTTACAAACATAATCCAATATCTATTTTTTGGAATTCATAAACAATCTCAAACTGCTACACCGTATGACCCAGGTATTTGTAAACTGGTCTTTTCCTCTGGGCATATTAGAGTATATTGAATTCAGAGGTTTTACTTTTACTTGATTAAATAATGATGAAGGCTTTGATTGGGCAATGTCAGTAGGGCATTGAGTCCCTGCCCCCTTGGTGGGTGGGGACTCAGAGATAAAAGACATGGCAAAGGACAGAGTTGGAGTTCTGATGCTGAATTTTAATGCTGGAGCCGGGGCAAGTAAGCACACAGAGAAGCTTGGCCGTGAGGAAAGAGAGAAGGCCCTGGGGAGAGACTAGCCATTTGCCTGATAGTCTACAGTTGGCCTTGTGGAGAGAAGCAAGCCTGAGCCCAGAGAGAAGCAAGCCCCGGGAGGAGAGGAACCCAGGAAACCTGAACTCTTGGCAGATGTCGGCAGCCATCTTGCTCCAACACATGGCAACAAACTTTGGTGAGGGAAGTAACTTATGCTTTATGGCCTGGTAACTATAAGCCTCAACCCCAAATAAATAACCTTTTGT
The DNA here is from genome assembly GCA_029593785.1 of Cabassous unicinctus. Lineage (NCBI taxonomy): Eukaryota > Metazoa > Chordata > Mammalia > Cingulata > Chlamyphoridae > Cabassous > Cabassous unicinctus. The sequence goes on from JAQZBX010013752.1 coordinate 32,776, forward strand.
AAATGCCAACAGATTTCTGGTATTTTGCATCAGCACCCCTTTGGCTGACTGATACACCAGGCAATTCCTCTAGCTATTTATCCAAGAGGAAATAAAACATATTTCCATATAATGACTTATAGTTGAATGTTCTTAGCTGCTTTATTTATAATAGCCCAAAACTGGAAATAAAGCAAACGTCTATCAATTGGTACATGAACAGATAAATGAGTTATGCTGTCATCACATAATGGAATACTACTCAAGTATAAAAAGGAACAAAATACTGATACACATGACAATATGGCTGAGTCTCAGAAGCAAAATAGTAAGTCAAAGAAGCTAGAAAAGCAAGATCAGCTACTGCATGATTTCCTTTATGTGAAATTCTAGAAAGAGCAAAATTATAGAACAGAAAGCAGCTCAGCGGATGACAGGAACCAGAGGGGGGGAGGGGGTATTAGTCAGCCAAAGGGGTTCTGATGCAAAGTACCAGAAATCTGTTGGCTTTTATAAAGGGTATTTATTTGGGGTAAAAGCTTACACTTATAAGGCCCTAAAGAGTTCAACTCAAGGTTAGCTCCTCACCCAAGTCTGTTGCCACATGTTGAAGCAAGATGGCGGGCAACATCTGCGAGGGTTCAGCCTTCCTGCTTCCTCTTAAGACTCTGTGGGCCCAGCTTCTTCTGACCTCAGCTGTAGGCTGGAGGGCTCATTTCTTTCCGGGCCTGCTCAGCTGCTTAGGACTCTGGTCTCTTCAGCTGCAAACTATCAGGCAAATGGTTCATCTCTCTTCCCAGGGCCTCTGCTGTGTCTGTGGAGCTGTCTCTCCTCCTCTGTGTTTTTCTCCTGTCTTCTTGATTGAGCGTCCATTTATATAGCCCACCAAGGGGGTGGGGACTCAACCCTGTATGCCCTAATGGCATGGTCAAACCAAAGCCCTAATCTTGATTTAATCAAGTAAACATAAAGTCTTTGAATTTAAATCAATCAAAGGGTATCATGCCCAGAGGAACAGACCAGTTTACAAACATAATATCTCTTTTTGGAATTCATAAATAATATCAAACTGCCACAGAAGGGTTGACTGCAAATGAGCATGAGGGAACTTTTTGAGAAAAGGGAAATGTTCTAAATTGTTTCCATTTCCATGTATATATAACTGTACATATGTATCAAAACTCATTGAATTGTGTTCATAAAACTGGTGAATGTTGTTGAATATAAATTATACCTTGATAAAGCTGATTTTTTAAAAAGCCAAATTCCTAATCATGACTTGGTCATCTGAGTGACATTCCACTCCCTGCCCATCGCCCCTTTCTCCTGCCTGTCTTCCTCTTGCCCTCCCTTCCCCACTCTAACCACAATGGCCTCCTTATTGGGCCCCAAACCTATCTACTTACTGTTTCCTCCTTTAGGAAAGCTCTTTCCCAGATACTCACACGGCTCACTCCCTCGCTTCTTTCAGGCCTCGGTTCAAATGCCACCTCCACAGAGCAGCCTTCCCTGACCAATGTGTGTGGGACTCCCTATCCTTGACCCTGCTTTAGTTTTCTCAACAACTCTTATTATTACCTGGCATGTTATATATTTTTTTGCTTGTTTATTGACTCTCTTCCTTCTAGAACAGAAGCTCCATGACGGCAAGGACACAGTTTGGTTCATTGCTGTATCCCCAGGAACTACAACAGTATCTGACAAACAGAAGCATAGGACTGAGTGATTGAATGAAGTGACTCTGGATTCAGCAGAGGAAGAGAAATGTGCTCTTTGTATGCCCTGCCCCCAAATCCCATCAGTAGATGATTTTTGAATAGACACACAAAGGAATGACTCATTTGACAATATATAAAGCCAATCACCCACAGCTCTAAAATGTCTTATGAGGTGGTGTTCTGAAACTTGCCCCACCCTGGATTTGAGCCACATTCCAGACTTTATTTTCCAGCAGTGCCTGGGGTTTGTCTTTTTATCATGTAACCCTGAGTCCTGCCCATCACAGACAGACTCACAACTTGGTAGAGGGCTTATCCCTGATTCGTGGAAAGGAGATTTTCACCTCCCAGCAGAAGGTGTGGATCCTCGAGGCTTGACCTCTTGCCACCGGGGCTTCCCTGTAAGGAAACCTCGGATGAAAAACCTCTGCTGTGGCCTTTGAGGGACTCAGGACGTCTGGTGGCTGGTGAGGTCTCAGAATTCAGCAGTTGTTTGAACACTTAAAACTGAGGTTATCTGCTCCCTGATCTTATTCTGGAAATAGTTACAACACAGCCATTGTTCATTGAATTATGCAAACAAAAGCTGCATGGACTGCTCACGGACGTGCGTCATCTGCACGATGGCGCAGTGTTTGGCAGGTGTGTGTGGGCACCACTCCCCTGAGACATGGCTCCCACTGCCACTGGAGCCCCTGGCCCCATTTCAACTGCCACACCAGCCCCCAGACTATGTGTGTGTGCCATGTGGAGAGCGCTTTCCTCAGTACTTCTAAGGCTCAATTTCTCATCTGTAAACCAAAGACAATAATTTCAACAATTTAAAGTCATTGTGACGGTCAAGTGAGACAACATAACAATGTGTTTAGCACCCTACATTGGTACCTAGAAGGCACTCAAATAAATAGCTGCTACCACAGACCTAAGGAAAACAGGACTATGCACAACTTACTGGTTTTAAAATCCCAAATACCAGAACTGAAACTCATCTGCTGCTGGTTATACTGTCAGGTGCTACAACCACTTAGGAAAACAATTTATCAGTATCCATTAAAGCCAAATTTATGCCTATTCTATGACCCAGCAATTCTATCCCTAGGAATATACCCCAAAGAAGCACATCAAAGGACAAGCACAAGAATGTTCATAGCTGCATGGTTCATAATAGTTCCAAACTGGAAACAGCCCAAATGTCCCTCAACAATAGAGTCATTAAGTGTGGTGTTCCGAATAATGGAACATACGTGACAACAAAAATGAGCAAATTATTGCTACACACAACAACATGGATGATTCTTCTCACAAGCAAGGTATTGAGCCAAAGAAGCCAGACACAAAGAACACATGCTATGTAATTCCATTTATATAAATGTCAAAAATACAACTGATCTTGAATGCTAGAAATCAGAAGAGTGGTTTCCTGGTGAGGGGGATGGTGCCTGAGAGGGGGCACGGGGGGTCTCTGAAGTCATGATAATCTTCTTTACCTTCAACTGGATGATGGTTACCTGAGCGTGTCACTTTACGAAATTTCTTGAACTTATGAGTTGGCCCTTTTTTCTGCGTGTTCTACAGAGTCGGCTGCATTATTGATCCTATTTCTTTGCTCTCCCCCCAAGACCTATTGCAGCTGCGTTGCCCCTGGCATTGGCTTTGGCCAAAAAGGACGTTAGTGGGCATGGTGTGAGCTGAGGGATGCAATGTGATGAGCAGTTTGGCTTCGTCCTCTTGGATTTCTGCCATGTTATGAGAAGAATATGCCTCAGAGAGCTGCTGCCCTCTTGGTCTGGTTCCCACGGAACAGACTAAACCAGACCTGTATAACCTGGAGCCTGAAGCCAGGCTTAGCCCACTCAAGTTGCAGCTGACCCAGGAGAGAGAAAAATCGTTGTTGTTTTAAGCCACTGAATGTTGGTGTGCATTGTTATGCAGCACTACTGTGGCAATAGCTAATTAATACTTTATTCTTCAATTAAGCAGTACTTTAAAATCTCTTATGTTCCACCTTTCTAAGAGTTGTCTTTTTCAACATTACTGACCCCAGTCTCCAGCACTTTTATGGTCATATAACCTCAGTTTCTCAGTGTCTAAAAAATGGAGAGGATGCTTATTTCACAGTGCTCTTGGAAGATTTAATGAGCCAGTGAGGCCTAAAAGCATTTTTTAAACTGGAGAACACAAACTTACAGTGATAAATGATGGGGGCAGGAAGTGAGGCGGGGTCGTGCCTGCCAGCAGGCAGAGCTGCCTCCGCCCTTCCATGGCCCACCCTGGCTCACAGGGCGGGGGCACAAGTGTGGGAGGAGGCCAGGGCAATGGGTCCCGCCCTGTACTAGAGCAGCCCGCAAGCTTCAGTGCACAGTGCTCGGGTGCCCAGGCTGCCTTGGGAGACGGCAGGTGATCAGGACTCTAGGCGTCGGCTAAAGAACAGGCCAAGGTGGTGGCAGCTACGGAGCGATGGACAGGGTTCCAGGAAGGCCACTGCTACCGTCGACCTACCTGCCGCCCATTACCTTCTACAGCGTCTGAAGAGCCACCATCAGTGCTTCATTTCGTCAGGCTAACATGCTGTGTGCCTAACCGTCCCCTGCAAAAACTTACTGCATTCTTGAAGCACATCTCAGCTTACAAAGAACAGGCCCATCTGTTCTCTCATTTGGGAATCATTTCCATTCTGTGGATAAGGAACCTGAGACTCTGGGAGATTAAGTGGTTCCTATAAGGCCACTTCACTTAGTTAATGAGCATTAGAGTTAAATTTGCAACAGGTTTTCTGAGCAAAGTATAGAGCAGTAACTCATGGATGTTAACTGGCCATCATTAACCAGCTGCAGCCTCAGAAGCAGGTGGCCAGTAGGTTTTGATGGGGGTGGGGGTGGGGAAATGAGTTCTGCGCAGAGTGAGCCGTGGACTTTCAAGGTGGTTGGGGGTGGGGAAGGTGAGGACAGGCAGGGAGAAGCGAGGAGGGGGAGGAGGTTCCGAGCTGACGTACTAGGGGTGCTGGTTCTGGGCCCGGCTCTGGCGCCCCTGGACTGCTCCCTAGTGAGGAGAGGGGCAGCGGCAAAACACTACTCAGCAGTAGCTCTAGGAGAAGAGCAAGGGTCAGAGAGGCTGCAGGCCAGGGCCAGGGAGGCCGTTAGGCGGCCTCCTCTCCAACAGCAACAGTCTGGGACACTGCTGCCACCGCATTCCGCTACAGGAGCCCACACCCCCGCCAGGCTCCCCTCCAGTCACGCCTACTCTGCACCCTGCCACCCCGAGCAGGCCGCCGGCCTGGCCCAAGACTGGGTCCTGTAATCGGCACAGACCTCGCTGTCCAGATGGTGAGAGCTGCGAGGGACAAGGAGATGCTCCAACCAGATGTATTTAAGCCAACACACACTTCCTTTAGGGTGGAAATACCCAGGACCTGTTTCCGCTGATTCAATCCAAAACAACCCCTCAAGGCTGGGGTGGGGGTGGGTCTTGGTATTTTGTTTACAACAATTTTCACATAGGTGGGGGTGGAGCATTTCAGCTGCCAAGGTGAGCGACTGAAAGGCCACTGCTCCTTCCCAGGGTGCGGCCTCAGCTGGCCCCACCCTGAAGCCAGCCCCCACCCTCCGCCCATGGCTGCAGTCCTACCTCGGTGGTCCGAAGGCCATTCTGTTTCTGGGTCAGGGGGCCTGCGCTGAGGCTCTGAGGAGCCGGGCCCTGGGTCCCACAGCTCGGCTTCTTCTCAGGGTTGGACGTTCCGCCTGGAGCTGCAGATCGGGGGACACCATTGGAGGAGAGTCCATCTTCCAGCACACCTGGGGGAGGAGGTAAGCAGAGGCTGGCACCAGGGCCCGCGAATAATCCAAATAACCCCCAAGATGGTGGACAAAAGAGAGAGCCAAACACTGAAAATGAAATCGCCAGAAATCCTACCAGGCAGAGCCACTCTTTTCTACAAGAGCATGTGAGCGTTTAAAATAATTTTGTGACCTGAAATTTTTACTTAATACATTGATGACATTGTTCATGCCATTAAATATTCTATATTATTTTTCTCAGTCTGCTGTTGTATGGATATACCACCATTTCTTTAACAAATCCCTTATCATTTGTTTCTACTTTTTCATTAAAATATATGTTATTGTGATGAAACTCCTGATAGTTAAGGCTTAAATCTTAATTCCATGGAAAGTGGGGTTACTGGCTTAAAGATTATACACAGATTTCTGTGTAATTCCATCTCATGGTGTTGGACGGAGCATGTGCCCCTCCCATACCAAACATCAAGAAATCATAAATAAGAAAAAAGAAAAAAAAAAAAACATTGAAAAATGAGAGGAATGCCCTGAGAAATCCATGAAGGATTTAGAGTATCAGATTGAGGGGAGAAAAGGTGACCCAGGAAGCATGAGGTCAGCACCAAGGGGGAGGCCAGGAGTGGCCAGAGGCCCTGGACAGCCCCAGGGAGAGAGCGGCCAGGGAGGTCAGCTGTTGTACTCATTCCCCAGCTCAGGACAGAGGGCGCTGCTGGAGGAGTCTGTGAGGGTGTCCACTCAGAGAGAAGGGAAGTACTCTCAGGAGCTGGTGACCCCCAAGCAAAAGAGAACATCCTGACCAAGAAGACTGGCTTTCTAAAAACAGTGCCAAGAGCTAAGCCAATAGTAATTCCCACCCCTGCCCCCCTCAAACAGATGCAGCTGATGTTCCAGCAGGAAATTTCAGTTACAAAAATGAGCACAAAACAAGAATAAACGTTTGAGGAAGGCCGGTACCATAAAAGATGTCAAACTCTGAAAATGAAGACCATTCATTAAAGGAAGTGGAGATAGTATGGGATGCAGAAGAGAATTTTAATTTAGTATAATTAGCCCACTCAGAAAAAATGAGGGAAGATATTATAACCACAAAATGAGATCAAGACAGACCAAAACAAGATCAGCTTAAGATATTTTAAATAATAATCTTTGAAATGAAAGGAAAAAATTAAATAGAGAAGCTGAATAAC
>JAQZBX010013753.1:0-39452 GCA_029593785.1 Cabassous unicinctus
GCACTGGAGCCGGGGATTGAACCCAGGACCTTGTGTGTGGGAAGCCAGCACTCAACCACTGAGCCTCATCGGCTCCCCTGAGGTGGTTTTCTCATTCATTTGCTTGTTGTTTTTTTATCTCTAGAAGGCACTGGGAACCAAACCCAGGACCTCCCAAGTGGGAAGCTCAATTGCTTGAGCCACATCTGCTTCTCTGTATTGTCCCATTTATCAGTAGATAATGACTGTCATTGTCCCTCATAATTGTTTTTAACTTAAAATCTATTTTATCTGATATTAGTATAGCTACCCTAGCTCTCTTTTGGTTACTATTTCCATGGTATATTTTTTCCATCCTTACACTTTCAACCTACTTTTAACTTTGAATTTAAGGTAGTCTTGCAGACAGCATATAGATAGGTGAGGCTTTTTTATCCATTCTGCCAATCTCTGTCTTTTAATCCATTCACATTTTAAATCACTGTGGGCGGAAGCGGGTGTGGCTCAATGGATAGAGCTCCCGTTTACCATATGGGAGGCCCCGGGTTCGCTTCCCGGGGCCTCCTTGTGAGGGCAGGCCAGCCGGCCCGCCTGCGCGGCTCCGTAGGCTGGTGCAGCAAGACCTCACAGCAGGAGGTGGGTGTGGCTCAATCGATAGAGCCCCCGTTTACCATGTGAGAGGCCCCAGGGTTCGCTTCCCGGGACCTCCTTGTGAGAGCAGGCCAGCCCACGTGGCGCGGTGGGCTGATGCAGCGGGACCTCACAGCAAGGGGAAGATAAGCAGACACGGAAGAAACACACAGCGAATGGACACAGCAAACACAAGCAGCAAGGGGGGGATAAATAAATCTTTAAAAAAATAATAATAAAATAAATAAATAAATAAATAAATCACTGTGGATGCCTCTTTGCCGGGAGCTCATCCGCATCCATGTCTCAGGTGTGTACTTTTCTCTTTCCTCTGTTTTCTCAATAAACTCTTTTTACTGGCCTAATTTAAAAAAAAAAATCACTCTGGATAATGCAGGGCTTTTTTCTGCCATTTTGTTATTTAGCCTTTGTATGTCTTAAAGCTTTTTATATCCCTCAGTTCTTCCGTTAATGCTTGCTTTTATATTTATTTGATTTTTTTTTGTATTGTAATATATTGAGTTCCTTCTCTTTTCTATCTGGATATATTTTTCATCTATTTTCACGGTGGTTACAGGGGGTTAAAATTTAACATTCTTACATCAGGGATTCTTAACTTTTTTTTGTTCCACGGACCCTGTAACCATTGGCCAATTTGATGTAATTATGAATTCCAAAAATATAATTGGATCATGCTTGTAAACTGATCTGTTAATCTGGGCATGATTAGGTTATGATTAGGGTGTTGAGCCCCACCCCTTGGTGGGTGGGGAATTGAATATAAAAGGCAAGGCAAAGAACAGAGTTGAAGAAGTTTTTGAGAAACAGTTTTGATGTTGGAGAAAAGGCCCTAGAAGAAGAGAAGTGAGCCGTTCGCCTGATAGTCTACAGCTGACCTTGTGGAGGAACCAGAAGAGCTAAGCCCGGAGAGAAACGCAGCCCTGGGAAGAGAGGAACATAAGAAACCTGAACCCTGGCAAATGTCCGCAGCTGTCTTGCTCCAACACGTGGCAATGAACTTTGGTGAGAAGAAACTTAACCCTTTATGGTCTGGTATCTGTGGACTTCTACCCCAAATAAATACCCTTTATAAAGACCAACCCATTTTTGGTATTTCACATTAGCACCCCTTTGGCTGACTAATACAGACCCCTTTGCCAGTTAGGTGAAAACCACAAACCCCTTCTCAGAATGTAGTGGCAGATAGTTTTATGACACTTAACATCAGAGGTCAGAGAAAATGAAGATAATAAGTTGATTTTTTTCAATTCAAGCTCACATACCCCCTGAAATCCTTCCACAGAAACCCTTGGGGTCCATAGACCCCTGGTTAAGAACACCTGTCCTATATATAACAATCATATTTGGTTTGATACCAACTTAACTTCAATAGAATTCACACATACTTTTCCTATACCCCACTGTCCCCCACCTTGTTTATTTGCACTTGTTACCATTTATATCTTTGTACATTGTATGTCCAAAACCATAGATTTATCATCACTTTTTATGCATTTGCATTTTAGGACCAGAATTTATCAGCCACTTCCTCCCACTCTTCTGGCCTCTAGAGTTCCAGAATAGTTGGTTCAGACAGTTACTGCCTGTTTAATAGTTGTTCTGGTGAAAGAACTGAGTCCCAGAGCTTCCTACTCCACCATCTTCCCACAATGGCATCTTTTGAGTAGTTTTTATTGCTTTGTCTTTAAATTCACTGAACTTTTCTTTCACAATTTTAAATCTGCTATTAATCCTACCCAGTGAATTTTCCATCTCAGACATTGTAGTTTTCATCTCTAGAAGTTCAATTTGAGTTTTCCTATACCTTTTTTAAAATTTGTAATTAATATTTATTCATAGAAGCAAAGCAGCAAACTGTGAGAGGGTAGAATTCTTGTACATCAATCATATAATTGTTGTTTAGATGTTGGCCTTCCAATTTGTAATATTATTTTGATAGTTATACATTTGTCGGTTTAAATCTAATTTTCATCAGAAATTAAATATTTTAAAAATCCTAAATTTGAATAAAATGTTTAACCCAAGAAGATAGAATTAGCATAACCAAAAATAGAATAAGTGATTATTAAACCTTGTTTTAGTCTACACAATAGCAGTAAAATTCTCAGAAGCTGAACACTTCTTTCTCCACAACCACCTTTTTTGTACAAGCCCCTCAACACACAGCCTCACAACAGGAGTAGTGTAATAGTTTTATGTCCTCATTTTCTGTAGTTCTCTCTAACATCTATTTTTGTCATAGAAAGATGAGTCAAATATAAGTTAAATCGTATCATTCCTCTATTTAAAGAGTTCATGGATTTCTTCTCACTCCTGGTACAAATTAAATAACCCCCATTAACAGCACTGTCCCTTGATGTAGCCCACCATTTCCACTTTTCTCTAATCACCTCCTGGTAGCTACCTAACCAGCTCTCTTGGGACTGCCCTGCCCTCTGCTGGTCACTTGACACATTTCCATCTTGTGGATGTGATCTTTTTTTTTTTTTAATTCAAGAATTTATTTTAAATAACATTAACAATTATGTAAATCAGGAGAGTGGCAATGATTTTTCAATCACACTGAAATTAAACAGATAAATACTATTAATGACGCTTGTTACATATCACAGAATGGTAAGGTTTTTCAAATGTTATCAGATAGAAAAAAAAGAGATATTACTTCACGCAGATATTTAACCTGATTAAGTTACAAAGCTTCAGTGCTTAAAACACTGCAAAATGAGATTCTTGATTTTGCTCCTATATCAAGAAGACATTCATCTCCCTCCTATACCTTTAATGTCTCTCCTTAACGTAATCATGCTTCACTCTATCTTCTTGAACATATAGAATTATATGTAAAATAGTCTTTTTAATGTCTTTGTCTACTATTTCTATCATTGTGTAATTTCTGGGTTTGTTTCTATTGATTTATTTTTCTCCTTATTATGGTTAGCATTTTCCTACTTCTTTGTATTCTTGGTAATTTTTTATTGGATGCCAGATTGTGAATGTTACATTGTTATATGCTGAGGTTTTTCATTCCTTTCTTTTCTTTATTTATTTTAAAGAAACTTTAGATTACATAAATGTTACTTAAAAAACATAGGGGATTCCCATATGCCCTACTCTCTCCCCCTCCCACACTGTCCCACATTAACAACATCCTTCATTAGTGTGGTACATTTATTACAGTTGAACACATATTGAAGCATTACTACTAACTGTGGATTATAGTTTACATTATAGTTTACACTCTGTCCCATGCAATTTTATAAGTTATGACAAAATATATAATGGCCTGTATCCGTCATTGCAACATCATGCAGGACAATTCCAATGTCCCAAAAATGCCCCCATATTACAACCTATTTTTCACTCTCCCTCCCCTCAGAGCCTAAGGTGGCCACTGCCTTTGTATCAATGATACAAGTTCTTCCATTGCTAGAATAACAGTAAGTCTATAGTAGAATAATAGTAAGTCTACTTTAGTCCAATGTTCATTCCCCAATCCTGAGGATTTGGAGATGGTAATGCCCACTCTGCCTCTAATTGAGAAGGGGCTTATATCCCATGAGGCAGGTGGATGGAACTATCTTGCTTCCTTTATTTATTTTTGAGTTTTGTTATGGGATACAATTAAATTACTTGGAAACAATTTACTTGTTTTGAGGCTTGCTATTAAGGATTATTAAGTGTGTCCAGAGCAGCCTTTAATCTAGAGCTGTTTTGTCTCTACTACTGAGGCAATACTTTCTAAGTATCCATTATAATGCCCTATGTTTTAAAGACTTTTCTATTCTGCTTTTGGGAATGTGAACTAATTACCAGCCTTGTTTGACCTCCAGATATTTTCCCACCTGTTCCTTTCTGATGTTACTTTCAGGTAGTTTCCTCACTGATATGCTTTGATCATTTCTCAGCTGAAGTCTTAAATGCTTGCAGATTTCTCAAGTTCTCTTTCTCTGTGCCACATTCTTCTCTCCAGTACCTTGCCCAGTGAACTCTACCTGACTTTGCCTCCCATCAATTCTTCAATTCATGAATGCTGCCAGCCTTTGGGTTCCCCTTCCTGCACTGTGGCCTGGAACATCCTTCCAGGCATTAAGCTTAAGCAATCATAGGGATCACTTCATTTGTTTCCCCTCTCTCAGGCTTTACTGTTCTTTGAGGTTTGTTGTCTAATGTCTTAAAACCATTGTTTCAGATTTTGTCTAATGTGTGAGGGTAAATCCAGTTCCTGTGAATTCATCATAGCCAGAAACAAAATCCCCAAGATACAAGATTTTCAAGTACAGACAGATGATCCCTTCTAAAATATATTCCTTCCCAATCAGGAACCAGACTTTGGTGGAAGAACCTTGCCAGATTGAGAAATCAACCTATTCTTGAGTTTGTCTGCTCACCTGATTAAATCCTTGACCAGAGCCTCAGCCTTTTCCAACCTCCAGCTGCAGGAGATGAGTGTTTTTTAATATACTTTCAGCGAGTCCCTTCAGCTTTTACACTTCACCTTAAACTGGTGAGTAATCTCCCTTAACTTTCTCCAATGTATCAATAATCCCCAGTAACAGTCATTCAGTTACATAGTCCTAATATATACTATTCCCCTCGAATCTCTCAAATCCTTGAGATAGTTACATTTTATATGTGTTTTATTTTCACAACAACCTTATAAGGTAGGTCCTCTTAGAATCTTCATTTTAGAGTTTAGCAATTTTTTACCCTACTTTGCTGAGAAATGACATGATAAGTTTAAATTCAGAATGGAAAATGGATTGAGGGAGAATACATTTGTTGGGATGCTTTGGGAATATAAATTATAGGAAACCTAACCCAAATTTGCTTAAACAATTGAGGAGTTTATCAGCTTGTGTAACTGAAAAGTTCAGAGGTAGGGTAAAATATATCATGATGTCTTTCTATATTGCTTTTCTGATCTTTGCATTATCATCCTGAGGTTGGTTCCCTTCATGATCTCAAACGGGAGCCAGCAGCTTCCATATTCGTGTACAAAAGCAAGAAGGAATGCCTCTCTTGGAAAAAGTAGCAGATTTCCCCCCAAAGACTCCAGTAAATATTTTATTGTGTCTCATTGGCCTAAAGTAATCAGTACAGCCAGGGGAATAAGGTTCACTAAGTAGCTAAGCCCACTCCTGGAATTGAGTATGGGGTTAATTCCTCCCAAATTACATGGTTGAGAATGGGAAAGGGGTGTTTCTCAAAGAATATATTGGGTGTACTACAAGAAAGAACAGAAATAGATGCTGAGCAGCAAACACAAGTATCTATTATAGAGAGCAAGACTTAAGTCAGAGAGACCAGTTAGAAGACTTTTGAGGTAATCCAAGTGAGATATAAGAATGGCCTGGCTAAGAATAGGTCAGTGAAGAGTGATAGAAGTGGACAGATCTTGGGAAACAGATGTGGCTCAAGCGATTGGGCTCCTGTCTACCATATAGGAGGTCCAGGGTTTGATTCCCAGGGCCCCCTGGTGAAAGGCAAGTTGGTCCGTGCGGCAAGCTGGCCTGAGCAGAGAGCTGGCCCACGTGGAGTGCTGGCCTGTGCGGAGTGCTGGCACAGCAAGATGATGCAACAAAAAGAGACACACAGGAGGGACAATAAGAGATGTAGTAGACCAGGGAGCTGAGGTGGCACAAGAGATTGAGTGCCTCTCTCCCACTCCAGAAGTCCCAGGATTGGTTCCTGCTGCTGCCTAAAGAGAAGACAAGCAGACACAGAAGAACACACAGAGAGCAGACAGTGAGCACAAAACAATTGGGGGTGGGGTGGAATAAAATAAATCTTAAAAAAAAAAAAATGGACAGATCAAGTGATGCTTAAAAGATAGAATGAACAAGACTTGATAATTAATTGGCTGAAAAAATGTAAAAATTAGGAACTAGTCAAAAATGATCCAAAATTAATGGTTTCTTTTGCCTGGTTTCTGACGTAGTCTAGATGGCTTAAGAATTTCCCAAGGGAGACATTATGAACATGGTGGAGTGAGGCAGTCCAGGGATCTGTCCCACCACAAAAGCTACAAACAGAAAATAAGAACTGACAGAACCATCTATCTCCAAGTTCCAAACAACAGTTAAAGGGTTGCAGTAATGGAGGAAGTGCCAAATCAAGAAAATGGAAATTTACAAATAGTAGGATCTCAACAGCAAAAAGAAAAACAACCCAGTTAAGAAATGTGCAAAAGACTTGAATAGACATTTCTCCAAAGAAGATGTACAAATAACCAATAAGCACATGAAAATAGGCTCAACATCATCTGCCATTAGGGAAATGCAAATCAAAACCACAATGAGATACTATTTCACATTCACTAGAATGGCTACTATTAAAAAATGTAAAATAAATAGTGTTGGCAAGGATATGGAGAAATAGGAACACTCATTAATTGCTCGGAGAAATGTAAAATGGTACAGCTGCTGTGGAACAGAGTTTGGTGGTTTCTCAGAAAGTTAAGTATAGAATTACCATATGGCCCAGTAATCCCACTTCTAGGTATATCCCCCAAAGACTTGAAAGCAAGGACTAGAACAGATAATTGCACACTGGTGTTCATAGTGGCATTATTAACAATTGCCAAAAGGTGGCAGCAACCCGAGTTCATCAACAGATAAATGAATGAAAAAAAAGTGATATATACATACAATGGAATATTATTTGGCTGTAAAAAGTAATGAAGTTCTGGTGCATACTAAAACATGGATGTGCCTTGAAGACATTATTTGAGTGAAATAAGCCAGACACAAAAAAGGCAAATAATGTATTATCTCACTTATATGAAATAATTAGAATATGCAAATTCATAAGGTCAGAAACTAGAATACAGGTTTCCTGAGGCCAGGTAGAGGTGGGGAATGGGGAGTTAATGCTTATTTGATACTTGAGAAAGAGGAAACAACAAATGTGAGCCCTACAGTTGCCCTGTCTTACTGCCTTGAGAAGTTTTCTAGATTGAATCACAAAGAGGGGGATTTCTGGTGGAGTCTCATGATCGCCCCAAGTTGAGGGGACGGAACTGAGAGTCTGGGAGGTATCTTCTGTTATTTGATTCTGCTGTGTTCCTAAATAATGTGCTTGTACTGCTGTTATTTCGAGATTGCTCGGTTTCATACCGTTTGACTTCCTGGTATGGAGGATGAAGATTAATCTCTCTTACAACGCTGCCCCCCTCCCATCACATACACTTTCACACACATTCTTTTCTTCCTCCATTTCTCCCTATATGAATACATTATTCCATAACTTTGGTTAACTCAATATGACCACACAGGATACAAAGATTCCTTTTTTGTACAACTTTTTGTTTTTTCTGGAAATAATAATTGTATCTATTGTTTGTAACTACTGCTAATTCCTCAAACATTCTTCCAGAATCATACATTTCCTCTCAAAATGTTCAAATACATCAGGTAGTTTCTTATTTTTATTCTTTTTCTGGCCACATCCTTCATGGAGCCCTTGTCCTCCTGTCCCAGCATGGACAAATTGTTCTCTAGAAATGTTGTACAAGTGTCACCCTGTAATCTCCTTCATGGTCATCTTGGGAATTCCCTTCCCCTCCCTGTGTTTGTTACCCTATTTTCTTGATCCTATATCTTTCTTTCTTGTTTTGTAGAGCACATTCTCCAGAAGTGTCTGAGAAAGGATACCTGTTAGGTATAAGTTTTAAGAGCGGGAATATCTGCAAATGTCCTTATTGACTGAATAAACTTAGTTGAATACAGAATTCTTTGTTGAAAATCATTTTCCTTGGAATTCTGAAGGCATCACTCCATTGTCTTTTTACATAGAAACCTTCTTGCTAGTAAAGAATCAATTATTTTCTAATCTTGGCTCCTTTATTTGTGGTTTCTATTTTTCATTTTTGGAATTATTTGGGGATTTCTTTTTTCCCCAGTATAATAAAATTTCCCATGAGATGACTTGGTGTGGGTCTTTTTTATTATATTGTGAGGAGCATATAGCAGGCCCTTTCACTCTAGAAAGTCATGTTTCTCAGTTATAGAAAATTTTCTTGAATTACTACTCCCATAATTTCCTCCCCTCTGTTTTCTCTATTCTTTCCTTCTAAAACTCTTTATCATTTGAATGCTGAACTAAGTCTTTAATTTTATTAATTTTTTTATTTTCCTTTCTTATTTTATTTTGGGGGTGGGGTTATTCTCACAGAAATTTCCTCTAATTTTTTTTCCCTTCCAATTCCTGAGTTTTTTTGTCTGCAAATTTAGATTTGAGCTTTCACTAGTTGGGTATATTCGTTCTCACTCATTCAATTGTTCCATTCCTCAAATTGTGTTATGTTGTCTCTTCTCCCATTCCTTTGGTCCATGTTGGTTTATGCCTTTTTTTGATCACTTTACTGCGATTTCAGTAGCAACCTACGGTACATGCAGGTGTTTAGCCAGCATGTATAATGAGGTCCTTTGTTTCTTGCTGTTTTCATTCTTACAATAAGAGTCATACTTCTTCTCAAAGCAACATAGGTACACCTGAATTACCAGGAAAAGATTAATTTTAAGAAAGTGAAGAAAGAACAAATATTAATATATCAAGATATTATCTGACCCAATTATTTCTGACAGTGCTAGAGTCAGTTCACATTGGCTCATGAAAACAGATGGTTATATTTTCAGGGATTTTGTCATTATTAAAAATTAAATTATATAAAACTTACAATGTAATAAGTTATAGTAAAAATAAAGGTAATAAATACTCAAAACTCATAACTTACTAATTACTTTAGTGTAGCTATGTTCTTGAGGCTATTTACATTTATTGTATCTATATGGTAGAAATTCTATGTGATGGTGAACTACTGAAATCTCTTCCCAACTCCATTTTCACTGAAGTCACATTAGTAACTTAGCCATGGTGGGAGTATTTACACCATAGAAATTGGAAATGTGACAAATCAGGACTTGATATTGCTTTTTTCATTGTCTCAATGAAAAAGTGATAGAGAAAAATGTTAATCATGAAAAGTGTGCTGTGTCTATAGCTGTTATATTGTGAATACCTCAAAAAATGGAGGATATTCTTCTATTTGAAAACTATTATCTCATTCATCAAAGAAATCACTCCATTATTGATGAACAAGTGAAGTTTTTAACATACCTCTCATTATACTTTCATCTTACTCCTTAACTTAAAGAAAAATATCAATCAACATTCAGGTTAGAACCACACTTGATTATCGGTTACAACTATGAGTCAGCCCTGGATATAAGGGTTGGCAAAAAATAAGGCATTCTTTAAGAATCAATTGGTTATGAAGATTTTACAATGAAGAGTATTTTATATGTTATATTATTATTTGTAAATTGTGTGTTACACATCCTTTATGTTAGGAAAATCTAATATATAGATTTATATATCTCCATCTTTGTTTGTTTGTTTGTTTTGGTGAGTTAATTCTTAATCATTTATCAACATATGATTGTCTGTAACCTTCCCTATAATATAAATTCCATGAGGGCAGTAACTGTTTCTGTTTCATTCTCCAGGCCTAGCACGGTTCCTATTTTCTAATAGGCACCCCAGAAATATATTTATTGAATGAGTGAATGAAAGGTCAGGGGCCTTGTCTTACTCATTTTTGTATCCTGGAACTAGCCCAGTGCCTAATACAGATTAAGTTTTCAAAAAAAAAAATGTTTGCTGACCTGAACTGAACTTGAGTCATATCCCCCTAATTCTGAAAACAATCCCATGACAATCAAACATATAAAAAAAGAAAAGCGAGATGGTTTATTTTTTCAGGCACAAGGTAGACAGTCACATTCTTGTTTTCACGATTCCTAAGACAATGTCCTATTCATTAGATTCCCTTTTTCTCAGAAGAACCAGCATTTGTAACAGAAGAGCTGGTTATTTGCTTTGTTAACTACAAGATTATTATTTAAGATAAATGAGAATAAACAGGTCAGGAGGAATCAGATAATGATGTAGGCCATTTAATGAGCACACACAATAGTGTTTTAAATACAGTAGCTTGTTTTCTCTCAACAATTCTATAAGGTTGGAATTATTACCCTTACATTACAAATGAAGACATTGAGATTTAGAGGTTCCTGAACTTGTCTAAAGCACATAGCTGATCAGTAGCAATACTAGGTTTCAAAGCCAATTCTGTCTTAAAGCAAAACCCAGGATATTTTAATTGGACAATGTTTCCTAAACATCAGCAGTTTATATACCATCGTTCTTCTACCACTTTCAGGATTTAGCCATATCTGCATGCCACTCATATCATTATTAATGTCTTATTTTCCGAGATCCTTTTTTGTTGCTGTTGTTAGCCTAATCTTAAATAATAATTTCCAAGATATCATGGTTTGATATATTGTTATATTTTTTCTAATGATATTAAAATGAATGTATAATTATTAAAATTTTAAAAAATTGTCTGTGTTCCACCTAAAATAATCTTGAATACTATCAGAGGATACCTATACCTCCCTGAGGCAAATACCACTCCTTGCAATGCTGCAGATTGGGGCGGAGGCAAGGGTGGTGGCCATAATTTTTGGTTTGCCTTCAGTTTCCACCCTGAAATAAAAGGAAATAAATCTATTTTGCTCCGAGATAGGCAGGGAGCCTGAGTCATACTTCCTGAATAAATTCCCATTACACAAAAGAAGGAGGTTTACAAAACCTTCCTCTCGGGTCACTGAAACCTTCCAAGTGACTGAATTGGAATTAAACTTGGCAAAGAGTACTAAATGCCACTAGTGTTAGACAATTGAGGGTTTCTTCAGCAAGAATAGAATTCAAGAAAAATAAAACCAATTTGTTGGAAAGCACGCACAGTGAAAGTCATGCAGGTTTCAACAATCTAAGAAAAGCTTCCTGGTGCTTGTACT
This sequence comes from Cabassous unicinctus, assembly GCA_029593785.1. Taxonomy (NCBI): domain Eukaryota; kingdom Metazoa; phylum Chordata; class Mammalia; order Cingulata; family Chlamyphoridae; genus Cabassous; species Cabassous unicinctus. The sequence continues at coordinate 11,496 of JAQZBX010013753.1, forward strand.
GTCCCAGCTGGAGTTGATAGAATTGTTTCTATTCTTCCTTGTAAATATGTTGGGGGAGGAAGCAGTTGGGTTGTCTTTCTTGGCTTTTGTGTAGGAGAAATAAATACAGCATTATCAGAGGTAATGGAAAAAGAGAAAAAGGAGGGAGGAGAGGGCTTTTTTGGGGGGGGAGGCGGGGCTGCTGTAAAACTAAATTCATATCCCTATGGAAATATCTAGATTTGGTTCAGGAGATAACTTGCCATGTTGTCCCATGCATTTTAAAGGAAAAGAATAAAAAGCCTCAGAAACCATACAGCCAAGAATATAGTAATAAATAATACAGATTTTTTAAAAAGCTTGTGAAATACAAATATCTACATTTGGTTTGAATTTTAATATATTTCCTTTATTGTGCCTTCAAGTCTTTCCACCATATGGTTTCTACCACATATCCAATCCTCTCCTTGTCTTAAACATATTTGGGTACTATCCTCTAAGTGAGCTGACCCCTGGTTCCTGGCTCAGGGACACTGGCATGAGCATTTCACCTACATCTGGACTTTAAGTAGACCAGAGCTTACAAATCTTAGAATTGTTAACCTTTAATTTCTCAAAAAGAAAAATTCCCTTTAGAATTAAGAGCTAGGGGGAGTATCATTGTTCTTGTGGAAACAGAACCTCTCACAATAATGAGAACTTCATAATTATTATGTTTTTCATCTTGTTCTGGTAGACTGTGTGGCTAGTAATCTAAGTGACAAATTAAATGTCTTCTAGTTGCTGTAAAATTATTACAAAAGAATGGGAGGTATTTTTCCTCCCTTTCTGAAGGCAGGTAGCCAGGGCTTTGTGTCCTGATGGGTAAGGGTGAGGCTTCCTTCACCTGGTTAAGAAAATGTTGTTTTTTAAATCTAGGTTCTTGGAGAGCTTTTGCTATTCAGAGAGAAGGAGTTGGAGCAGAGTTGGATTCCCCAGAGTAGGAAGAAGGGCAGTGGTAGGTCCTAGATGTAGTAGTAGTAGTAGTAGGATTTTGATGGCAGTGGGTTTTGTGTGTGTCTGGGAACTGAGCACTAAGCTGTGCCTTCCCTCTGTAGTGAAGGTCCCCATTACCAATTTTGGCACAGATACTGTCTTTGGCAGAAGCAGCCACCTTTAAATGGACCATATAGATTTGGGCAATGTGCATTTCAGTATCAAATCAATGGATTTAGGACTTTTTATCCACCCCCCCCTTTCCCCCTCCATTTTCCTAAATTATATAAGCCTTAGGGTGATTTTATGAGGGATGAAGTAGGACCCTCTAAAAATAACTGTGATTGAATTACCAACCCTGATAGGTGAGACCCCCCCCCCAAGGGATTTACTTTAATCTAGAAAAATAATGAAATGTGACATCTCTTATACCCAAGTTGTATTAGTTCTCTATTGCTGCATAACAATATTACCACAAACTGAGCAGCTTAAAACATTACCCATTGATTATCTCACATTGTCCCTGGTTCCTGAATCTGGACACAGCTTACTGGGGTCCTCTGATTCAGGGTCTCTCATAAGACTGCAGTCAAGGTGTCAGCCAGGGCTAGGTTCTTATCTGAGGCTCAGCTGCAGAAGGATCTTCTTCCAAGCTCATGTGTTGTTGGCAGGATTCAGTTCCTTGCAAGTTGTTGAACTGAGTGCCTTTGTTGCTTACACTGGCTGTTGATTGGAGGCCACCCTCATTTCCTGGCCTCATGGGTCTTCCCATATGGTAGCTTACTTCATCAAAGCCATCAACAAGGGAGAGAGTAAATAGACTCTTCTAGCAAGAAGGAAGTTACAGTGTTATGTAATGTAATATAATAATGGAAGTACCATATCATCAACTTTGCCATAGTCTATTGGCTAGAAGAAAGTCACAAGTCCCACTCACAATCAAAGGAGAAGGGTCACACAGGGGCATGAATACCAGGAGGTGAGGATAATTGTGGGCCATCTTAGAGCTGTCCACAACACAAGTTAGAGAACAATTTTATACCTTTTAATACTAGGAAGTTCATGTAAAAATATGTAATTTTAAACACAACAATTTACATATTAGTATTCTGTTTTTTTAATTAGTCTTCATTTTTGTGATGGTTTGGAGCCTTATGTACCCCAGAAAAACATGTTCTTAAACTTAATTCATTCCTGTGGGTGGAACCCATTTTTATGAGGTTACTTTGGTTAAGGTGTGGCCCAAGATGGGTCTTAATCCTATTACTGGAGTCCTTTATAAGTAGAATGACACTTAGACAGAGAGAAAGCCACAGGAAGTAAGAAACTGAAATTAAATGGAACCCAGAAGAGAACTGAGAGACCAGGAGAGGCTACCTTGTGCATTGCTGTGTGACAGAGGAGCCACAGCCTTTAGGAGAAAGCACCACCATTTAATGGACTTGATTTGGACTTTCTCCTGTGCTCAAAACCAAAAGCAAATAAATTCCCATTTAAGCCAACTCATTGCATGATATTTGCTTGAGCAGCCAAGGAAACTAGAACAATGTTTTTCTTTTATTTACAATTTACTACTTTATTGTATATGTCTTTTTAAAGATTCCTCAAATCTTTTATGGAAAAAGGTTGGGTATAAATAAACTTACCTAACATAATTAATATAAAAGTAACAATTTTATTAAAAGGGGAAGCTAGAGCTTCTGGTATTAAGTTCTAATTTATTAAGAGGGGAAAATATGTATTATATAATGTTTACTAAAGTGAGGAAAGAACAACTTTGTATAAGCAACTATGGAAATCTTTTCTGTGATTTTCATCTTCACTCATAGTAAAAGAAATGCAAATTAAAATTTACTGATATAATCGGGGAGTGGGTGTGCTCAGTTGGTCGAGTGCCCGCTTCCCATGTATGAGGTCCCGGGTTCAATCCCCCGTGTCTCTTCAAAAAAACCCAAAAAACAAAAAAACTTACTGATATATAACTCATATATCAGATTGGAAACAATTTGAAAGTTCTGCTGGTGAGGCTTGTGGGAGAAAAGATAAGAAAGGAATAAACATAAATTATAACATTAGCTCTTGATAAATACTATGAAGAAAATTAAAGTAGGACAAAGAGTTAGGGTGACAATGCTGCTATTTCATATAGTGTGGTCAAGACAGCCTTTCTGAGGAGACATTTGTGCAGAAGTCTTAAACGAGTAAGGAAGTGGCCCTTACTCCTTACATATATATATATATATATATATATATACACACACACACACACTTGTTCCATAAAAATGCAAGTAACAGAAGCTCAGAAACGGGAACATGCTTGCAAAGTTTGAGGAACAGAAAACCAATGTGACTGAAGCACAAAAAATACTGTGGGAAATGAAGGTGGCAAAGTAGCCAGGGGTCAGCTTGTGTAGGGCTCTGTAGACTATGGTAAAAGCTGCATTTTATCTATGAACCAAGACCATTTGAAGCTTGATGGTAGGAAAGTGATTTAATAAGAATTAAGTTTTAAGAGAAACACTATGGTTACTATGGGAGGTGGGGAGAGGGGAGGAATTGGGCAAGAGTGGAAGCCAGAAAACCAATGAGAAGACTGAGATGCCTACTAAGCATGTCAGAGAACTCTTGATTTACAAGCCCCTCCCCTGCCCTTAACCCACCATCCCCCATTCCTTGGCATCTCAGTAATGGCATCCCCATATCTACTATGATCAGTAAGTCCCTGTGGCTTTATCTAAAAATTATCAAAAATCCATCCCCTCTTTCCTTCCACACTGCTACTCTCTCAATCTAAATTTTCTTTTTTTTTCCTTAAAGATGTATTTAATTACTTATCCCCCCTGCCCCCACTCATTGTTGTGGGCTCATTGTCTGCTCTCTGTGTATTCTTCTGTATTTGCTTGTCTTCTCTTTAGGCAGTACCAGGAACCGATCCTGGGACCTTCTGGAGTGGAGAGAGGGTGCTCAATCTCTTGTACCACCTCAGCTCCCTGGTCTGCTGCATCTTTTATTGTCTCTCTTCTGTGTCTCTTTTTGTTGCATCAGCTTGCTGTGCCAGCTCTCCTGCACAGGCCAGCTCTTCACATGGGTTAGCTTGCTTTTCACCAGGAGGCCCCGGGAATCAAATCCTGGACCTCCTATATGATAGACAGGAGCCCAATCACTTGAGCCACATCCTCTTCTCTCTAAATTTTCATCTCACATCTGGACTGCCATATCCTCTGCTTCTACCTTCTACCCCTGCAATCCATTCTCTACACGAAACCAGAAAGATCTTTTGAAAACATAAATCAGATCATGACACTCCCCAGCTTGAAACCTGAAGGGTTGCCTTTTGCATTTAGAGTAACATTGACATTCTCTATTAGTCTATAAAGCCTTACATAATCTGACTCGAGGCTTCACCTCCAATTCGCTTCATGCCTGTGGTAGGCAGGAAGTTGGACCATGGTGTTACTTCCATTATTGTGTTATGTTATTTGGCAAAAGACAGATAATCTGAGTGGGCTTAATCTAAGCACAGGAGCCCTTAAAAGCAGAGGCAGGAGGGGAAGACAGAGATTCAAAGCACAAGAAGATTTGACCCATTTTTGCTGGCCCTGAAGATGGAGGAAGGCAGCCCTGAGCCAAGGAATGAAAGCAGCCTCTAGAAACTGAGAATGCTCCCTAGCCGACAGCCAGCAAGGAAGTGGGGGCCCCAGTACTACAACTGCAAGTACTACAACCCAGTACTAAATCTGCCGACAACCTAAATTGAGCCAGGAAAGTGGATTCTCCCCTAAAGCCTCCATGTAAGAGTCCAGGTATGCCAATACCTTGATTTTAGCCTCCTGAGGCCCTCAACAGAGAGCCCAGCCAAGTCTACCTAGACTTCTGGCCTACAGAACTATGAGCTAATAAATGGGTTTGTTTTAAGACACTAAATTTGTGGTAATTTGTTAAGCAGCAATAGAAAACTAAGGTAATGCAACTTTCCCTCTTGCTCACTAGGTTTCACCTACACAGGTCTCATTTCTCTTCTTCAAATATGCTGAGCTTCTTCTTGCCTGAGACTTTACTTTTAGAGTTCCTTCTTCCTGAAATACTCTAATCATGACTGGCTCATTCTCATCCTTTGATGACAGTTCCAATGTCACCTCCTCACAGTCCTTCACTGACTACCCTCCCAACTTATTGTCCTGTCTCCCCATTTATTTTCTTCACAGTGTACTTCTAACTCATTATTATGCACATACTCTGTGTCATACACAGTTCTAATGAAGGAAACCCCACAGGGGCCACAGGGGCTTCTATGGATTCAAACAGGGGAAGACAGAGTGGTTACCATCACAATGGTAAGTATACACAAGGGTGAGCCTCCTTTTGAAGTGACCATAAACAAAGGTAAGAACAGTCTAGAATTACCATCACAATAGTAAGTATACACAAGGGGGACCTAGTTTTAAAATAACCATAAACAAGGGTAAAGTCAGTCTAGAGAGTTTCAGTAATTTCAGGTATTCATTTTGGGTATCTTAATATGCTGGAAAAGTAAGAAAAAGCATCTATAGTGTTTCAGTAATTATAAGCATTTGTTAATTCTTAACCTTTGGTTAGTTTCAGGCTTCATTTCCGCTTCAAAACAAGCTGGGCACTTTTCTTTATCAACTAAGCAACTAAAACTATTTTAACATTAGATTCTGGAGGACAGGACTGCCCCAATCAAGAACCTGGTGTTTGCAGAAACCAAGGAGGAGCTGGATTTAAATTGTTGTGGTTCACTAAGCACTTTACATGGATCCATTCATTTAATCCTCAATATAACCTCATGAAGTTATAAAGTGAATATTGTTATTATCCCCATTTTACAGATGAGGAAAAAGAAGCACAGAGAGTTAACTTATGAAGGTCACACAGCTAGTAAATAACAGAACCAGCATTTGAATCTAGGCAGCCTAATTCCAGAGTCCACACACTTAAAACTATATTTCAGGGAGTGGATGTGGCTCACGCAGTTGGGCAGCCACCTCCCACATGGGAAGTCCTGGGTTCCGTTCCCTGTGCCTCCTAAAGAAGACGAGCGACAGGTGAGGGCGCCATCTTGGGGGGGGGGTGAGGGAGGAAAAAATCTATATTTCCTATACAGTAGTTATCATATTCTAAAATTATCTTGTTTGTATTCTTACTTAGTTATTAGCTTTATCCCTTTCTCCATTCCCCACTTGAATGTAAGGATCTTAATTTTCCTGTGCACATAGTGGTTACTCAGCAAATATTTTTGAATAAATGAGCTATTGTCATTTTCAGATGAGGAAACTGAGACCAGAGAGGTTAAGTAACTTCTCCAAAGTCATATATTAAGTTTCTGATACAGCCAGGATTTTTACCCAGGTCCCAATAATCTCAAGCCTGTATCTTCTCATTGCCTTCCTCATTAATAATAATAATAATCAGTTGCCACTTTCTTAATATATAATATTCCCAGAGTATGAATGCAGCTTTTCTCAACTGACAAAATAATCCATCCAAAATGGCTTCCAGGAAAATATTATGACATTGGGGGAGCTCATCCTTGCCATTATCTCACTTCATTTTGTGCTTCTCTGTTTTTCCTCAGTGAGTAGGGGCCGGCTTTCTCTGGAGCTTCCCTCTGAGGGACATTCTCAGTCACCAGAGTCTTTCTAATGCCCCTCAAGCTGCTTTCATCTACCCATAAGGCTGGCCTTAGGTCAACTCCCCGACCTTTCCTGCCTTCTCTACTTATGTGGCCCCTAAATATAATAACTATTTTCCTTTCCCTTTCTTCCCACACTAGTTTTTATCTGGTTTGTATAAGTGGCCATTCCCAGCCCAAAATATCCAAATTACATTGTGTTTAGAGAAAACTCTCTGCTGCCTCTGAAAACTTTCCCTCCTGGTGGCAGACCTCTGATGGCTAGATTCACTTTTCACTATAGGTGGTTATCCCTGTTTGAGGTCCCACAGCTGACTCCATTGACAGAGCAACACAGTATGGCCAAATCCTGGCCTGCAAAACATTTCCTCAATAGCCTGACATGAAACAAAGATAATTACAAGGAGGCATTTGACACAGGCTGCACAAGTGCCTTGGAAGTTAATTGTTTGCTGATTTCCTGTACTTGAAGCACAAATGCTTCCTTTTTGAACAATAGACTCACTAAAGCCTCAGTCAAGCAATGAAATTAGGGACTTCAAGGACAGCTTGTATTCAGATAACACTCAATGGTAATTCACTCTATGAGATCTGCAAAATTGAAACATAGTTTTATAAAGGAGCTACATGCAGGAAGCCCTCCCAGTTTGAGGATTCTTGATTATGGTTCTAAATATTTCTGAAAGTGTGGTCTCCTATCAATGACTCCTAATTTTACCGCACCCCCTTCCTCCCCACCCCCAAGGTTTTCAGAACTTCTTTCTTACAAAGGAGAAAAAGGTGGCTGTGGATAGTATGCAAAAACAAGGTACCAAGGAGTACAACAACTACAAAGTATAACATAGACAGCCTTCCAGCCTTCCTGAACTGGATTTTTTTTTTTTTTAAGATTTATTTATTTATTTATTTATCCCCCCCTTGCTGCCCGTGTTCGCTGTGTCCATTTGCTGTGTGTCTTTTCCGTGTCTGCTTATCTCCCCTCTGCTGTGAGGTCTTGCTGCATCAGCCCACCGCGCCGCGCGGGCCGACGTGCCCTCACAAGGAGGCCCCAGGAAACGAACCCGGGGCCTCCCATATGGTAACTCCCATATGGTAACTGGATTTTAACTGCCCCAGAGCTTTTCCTTCTGCCTCTTTCTCTGCAGTGATTCTGTGAACCAAGAAACCTGTCTCCAGCTCACTCTCCCAGGTTTCCTTCAGAGTTTAGTGTCCTATCAAGATCAACCAGAGGCAAATGCAAAGAGCAGGGTCTTCTCTATCTTCTCTGAGTCATGGAGCCTGCTCCTTTTCCTGGGCTTCTGCTTGCTCATGGCCTTGGGAATTTCCCTGTTTACAGTTTACATGAATTCAAATGCCCCCCTCAACTCCCTTTGAAATAGACTTTCATCCACTCCTTGTGCTCTCATGTAAGACGTAATGCAGGTAGTCCTTTGTCCCAGGTCACTTCAATTTAATTGTTTCTTATACTACTTTAGCTGCCTGCAAGCTGCTTCTCTGCCTGGTTCAGTCTTTAGGCATCCACTGTATAGACAGTATGCACAGAGGGGGTACTCTGCTCCCTCTGGAACTGGGCCAGAGGCCCACAATAGGAATGCAAGCTGGCTCTTCATTATGCAGGGGAAGGCCAGGGGAGGCCAGGGAAGGAGCTAACAAAGGCACCATGAGCTTCACTTACTGCTTTTAGGCTGTTTTTCTTGATTCAGCACTTTCCCAGTTACTGCAACCCTTTACTTTTTTCCAGAGTTTTGAGGAAGATGGCTTTGCCTATAGTTGCTAGTTGTTCAAAGATTCTGTGGGGAGACAGCAACCTGAAACATCTTACACCACCATCTTGGTCGACAAGAAGTCCTGCTCAACACCTTTGAATGCTTTTCTTATATTTGGTGATTTTTCTGCTCTATTAAAGTAGAAACCAAGCCTCACTTTCTCAGCCTCTGTTGCAGCTTGGCTCCTTTAGTTAGATAAATTTGCATCAGAATTTGAAGTGAGGGCTTGAGAGGTAAAGAAACGGGCAGTATCGATTCTAGCAAGAGTGAGGCAAATATACCTGGATTCTCAGGGAAGAGTAGCAGAGGTTCTACTGAAGGAGTCCACGCCCCACATGATTACAAGTGGTGGAGGCCATGATGGTTCTCTCGGTGGAGTTCTGCCATGTGATATGGCATTGCTCCTCCAAGCCTGGATCTCTCATTCTACTGGAGATTCTAAGAACTACTTAATGTTCTTTAATAAGATCTTTTTCTGTTTAGACTAGCTAGAATATATTCCTATACTTTCTTTTTTTTTTTCTTTTAAAGATTTATTTATTTTATTTTATTTATCCCCCCCCCTGCTGCTTGTGCTGCCGTGTCTATTCGCTGTGTGTCTTCTCTGTGTCTGCTTATCTCCCCCTTGCTGTGAGGTCTTGCCACATCAGCCCACGGCGCCGCGCGAGCCGGCCTGCCCGCACAAGGAGGCGCCGGGAAGTGAACCCGGGGCCTCTCATATGGTAAACGGGTGCTGTATCCATTGCACCACACCCGCTTCCTGCTGTGAGGTTGCTGCATCAGCCCACCGCACCGCTCAGGCCGGCGTGCCCTCACAAGGAGGCCTCGGGACGCGAACCCAGGCCTCCCATATGGTAAACGGGGGCTCTATCCACTGAGCCACACCTGCTTCCCTATTCCTATACTTTCTATGTAATAACTTTGATTAATAGAGGTAGAGAAGAAGAAAGCAATACTTTATAATATGGTAATTTGGGAAAGACAAACTAGAGGAAGGATGGGGTATTAGTTGGGGGAATATCAGTATAAAGGCCATGAATCCTTTGGGGAGCAGTGGTGAAGAAGCAGTTAAAAGGTAAGTGAAAAAAACAAAACAAAAAAAAAGGTGAGAGTCACGAAACTTTGCCTACTTTGTAATTTTGCCTATTGTCTTGGTAGGAGCCACTGTCGCCTTAAAATCCACCCCTTATCTATGTTTTTTTTAAGGATGTGCCAGAGATTGAACCCAGGACCCTCATACATGGAAATGGAAAGCACGCATTCAACCACTTGGGCTACATCCACTGCCCTCTTACCTATTTTTAGTGAGCAAAGTGTGTGTTGAGATATACAAATATCTGGATTTGTTTAGAAAGCTGCAGACTTGACAATTCTACTCAAATTGATATACAGATTCATTGCAATCCTGATAAAAATTCTACCAGCACTTTTTTATTTTATTTTATTTTATTTTTTTATTTTACCGGGAGGTCCCGGGGATCGAACCCAGGTCCCTCCATATGGCAGATGGATGCCCAATCATTTGAGCCATATCTGCCCCCTACCAGCACTTTTTAAAGAAATGGAAAACATAATTATCTAATTTGGAAAGGTAAGAGGCCCTGAATAGCCAGGCTTTAAATCATATTACCTAGCTATAGTGGTAAAAACAGCATGTAATGGCATAAAAATAGACACATAGATCAATGGAACTGAATTGATGGTTTAGAAACATACCTTCAGCTATATGGTCAAGTGATTTTTGACAAGCTTGTCAAACCCACCTGGAGCAGAACTGGTGCTGGGAGAACTGGATATCCACATCCAAAAGAATGAGGACCCCTACCTCACACCTTATACAAAAATTCACTCAAAATGGATCAAAGACCTAAATATAAAAGCTAGAACCATAATGCTCCTAGAAAGAAATGTAGGGAAACATTTTCAAGACCTGGTGGTAGGTGGTGGATTCTTAAACCTTACACCAAAAGCACAAGAAATAAAAGAAAATATGGATAAATGGGATCTTCTCAAACTTATCCTTATTGTGATTCAAAGGACTTCGTCAAGAAGGTGAAAAGGCAGCCCACTCAATGGGAGAAAATATTTGGAATTCACAAAGCCAGTAAGGGTTTGATTTCCATGCTATATAAAGATATCATGCAACTCAACAATAAAAGAGCAAGCAATCCAATTTAAAAATGGGAAACTTGAATAGACATTTCTCCAAAGAGGAAATACAAGTGGCCAAAAAGCACATGAAAAAATGTTCAATATCACTAGCTCCTAGGGAAATGCAAATCAAAACAACAATAAGGCATCATCTCACACCCCATAGAATGACCATTATTAAAAAAACAGAAAACAATAAGTGCTGGAGAGGATGTGGAGAAATAGTAACACTTCTTTACTGTAGGTGGGAATGTAAAATGGTGAAGCCTCTGTGGAATAGTTTGGTGGATCCTCAGGAAGCTAAATTTAGAACTGCCATATGATCCAGCAATTCCTCTACTAGGAATATATCCAGAAGAACTGAAAACTGTGACACGAACAGACATTCATAGCGGTATGTTCATAGCGGCATTAATCACAATTGTCAAAGGATGAAAACAGCCGAAGTGTCCATCAACTGAAGAATGGATAAACAAAATGTGGTATATACATATGGTGGAATACTATGCCACTGTAAGAAGAAATGAAATCAAGATACATATGACAACATGGATGAACCTTGAAGACATTATGCTAAGTGAAATAAGACAGACACATAAGGACAAATATTGCATGGTCTCACTAATATGAACTAAATATGAAGAATAAACGCTTGGAGTTAAAACCTAGAGTGTAGGTTATTAGGAGATAAGAGGAAGGCTGAGAATGGGTACTGATGCTTAGTGTATATAGAAGTTTAACTAACTTGACTGTAAAAGTGTGGAAATGGATAGAGTTGATGGTAACTCATTACAGTGAGTAGAACTAAGGCAGCTGGTTTATAAATGGGATTGTGGCTGAAAAGGGTAGTCTAGGGATGTAAATGTCAATTGAAAGAAAGCTAGAGAATAATCTAGGGATTGAATAATATAGTAAACCCAGAGGTGGATGAGAATTGTAGTTAATATTATAAATATAACAATATCCTTCTATGAACTAGGACAAATATACATCATGATTGCAAGGTGGTAAGAATGTGGAAAAAAGCATGGGAAAATACAATTAATGTAACCTCTGAACGATAGTCAACAATACTGTAATATTTTTGCATCAATGCCAAAGATGTCCTGTGTTAATAATAGGGGGGTATGGAAAAATATACCAAATATATGCTATAGACCATAGTTAGGGGTAATAGTTTGATGATATTATCTCATAATCTGTAACAAATGTTCCACAACAATATAATGTGTTGGTGGAGGGGTGTTGTATGGGAATTCTGCACATGTACATGATTGTTTTGTAAGTTCACTATATATTTTTTTAAAAGGACTAAAAAGAAATTGCAGACTTGAGTCTTTTCCAACTAAACTCAGTCTCTACAGTCCAAAGAAACCTTAACTCCTCTCATGCTGTTCAGGTTCTCTAAATTGGTTTAGTTCTCTCTTGTGTAATCTTCACCCCTGTCTTATGAGGAAGACGAGGAAGAGAAGGAGGACAGGGCGGAGGAGAAGCAGCAGCAGAAGAGTAAAAAAAAGAAAAGGAGGAGGGGAAAATAGTACATGGAGAGGAGAAGGAGCTGGGGAGAGAATATTTGGAAAAGAAGCTTTGTACTCTTTCTTTTAACTTCCTCTTCTCTCCTTGGCTTTTCTCTCCCTCTAAATCGTCCATACAGGACTGAGGGGTTTCCCCATTTGAAAAGTCTTCCAGAACATATTTTTTGCAAGTATTATGGCTCTCATGTAAACACTAAACTCGATATGGACTGTTTAAATAAATGGGATATTCATTTATTCATTTATCCTGCAGATATTTTTTTGAGACCCTTTAGGTGCCTGGCACTAAGTTCTGGAGTAGAGCTGAATAAGATAGATAAAAGCCTTAGGGAGATTTCATTAACTTTGGCCTCATCTATGTGCTCATGTTTCATAATCTATGAAAATAAATGTTCTTTCTTGAAATCATAGCAATGGTACAATGGGAGATTAAAGTATCTGTCCCAAGGTAGGTGCTTAGTATAATTGCTTCATAATGATAAAGTGATGACACTATTAAAACTATGAGAATGGGTAGGGTAATTTCTTGAACTTTATAAGACAAGGGAAAAATAGATTTTTATTAAGAATATTGTAAGAGCTATAAATCAATCAATTGAGGCCTTCTAGTTAGACAAATCGATGTATTTAATCTGTGAGTTTGCAATTAGTGTTATTGAAGATATTTCTTCCCCGTTCCTGATGTTTCTTCCATTTGACATGAGCCTATTAGTATATATATTAGTATAGTGCTCTTGATCTTCTGTGAGCCTGCTCTCACTCCACCCTGGGGATTGGGGTAGAATGTCCTATTTGATTAGTAATTTAAAAACAATTTTTAAAAACTTTTTTATTAGAGAAGTTGCATGTTTATAGAACAATCATGCATTAAATTCCAGAGCAAATGTGGCTCAAGCGTTTGAGCTCCCACCTCTCACATGGGAGGTCCCAGATTTAGTTCCCAGTGACTCCTGAAAAAACAAAAACAAACAAAAAGACCAACTCAGGGGAGCCGATGTAGCTCAGTGGTTGAGTGCCAGCTTCCCACATACGAGGTCCCAGGTTCAATCCCCAGCCCCCAGTATCTCAAAAAAAAAAAAAAAATGTATTTAATACAGGATTCCCATACACCACTCTACTACCAACACCTTGCATTGGTGCAGAACATTTGTTACAGTTGATGATGGTACATTTTTATAATTGTATGATTAGTACTTTTGAAAAAAGATATGGCATCAACAGCTCAGCTTCTTCCTCTTGGGATACAGCCGAAGAGTAGGATCCTGTGTATTTTTCTGTGTTCCTCCAGGATAGGTATTGCCCAGGCTGGGGGTGAAGGTGGGGTCTACCCAGGTCTAGTGCTGCCTGCATCTGGGTAGGTACCTCTAAATAATGCTGGCTCGGGGGCAGATGTGCCTCAAATGGTTGGGCATCTGTCTCCCATATGGAGGGACCTGGGTTCAATCCCCAGGACTTCCTGGTAAAAGAAAAAAGAAAAAATATAGAAGGCGCGCAGGCCACTAGGCCCTGTGCACAGGTGCACCATCAGGCCCCACAAGCGGGTGAGCCCCCAGGCCCCATGCGTGGGCGTGCCAGGCCCCTTGCCATGCAGCAAGATGATTATGTAACAGGAGAGTGACACAAGGGAGAGCCAAGACGAGACATGCCAAAAAACCAGGGGATGAGGTGGCGCAGGTGGCAGAACACCTCTCTCCCACATTGGAGGTTCCCAGGAGCCAATCCTGGTGAAGACAGGAGGAGAAGAATGAGAAGAGAGGGCAGGAAACAGACACAGAGAATTGCCCAGTGAATGTACACAAAACAGCAAAAATGGGGAGGTGGGGTGGTTAAATGGATAAAAGTAAAATAAATAAATCTTTAAAAAAAAAAATGTTGGCTCAATATTAGGAGCCCATTTGCCCACGGACATCAGCCTTCCAACCTAACTTTTATAAGTAATAAAGGTGAGCTTTTCGGTTCCCACCTTCCTTCCTCTTATGCCTTGTTTCCCCATTGATTCAAAACTCAGGTGAGGAAAAGGGTGCTAGTTATTGCCTCCTTCAAATTAAGAGTGCCCCCAGCTACTAAGTAAAGAAAAAAACAAAAAACAAACAAACAAAAAACATGGAAAACTTAGTGGAAAGACTTGAGTTTTGAACCCTGGCCCTGTCCTTTATTATCTGGTGTGGTCTTGATTATGCTACTTGGCCTCAGAGGTTTCTGCTTAGGTACCCTGGGAATAATATTTGTCTAGTAATGTTGCAAAGATAAAAGATAATGAGTGTAAAATACCAAGCACGGTGGCTGGTATTTAATAAACAATAACTGGTAGTGGTGGTGGTAGTATTAGTAATTGTGATTTGGGGAATCCAGCACTGGCATAGATAAAAAAGGTATTTCTGTCTCAGAACTCATCATCTCTGTGGAGAAAGGACACTAAACTTTTTATCTTTTCTTTACCAATTAAGTAACAAATATATTTCTCATTTAAATATTTGTGTTTTAAAATTTGGTCACTCAATAATTTCTTTGGCATGCAGGGGAGATAATGAGGAGAACTGAGTGAAAGTGATTATTTCCAGCTTATTAATCTCCTTTGATTATCCTGGAAAAAAACTTTGCTAATAATAAGGTTTTCCATAAGGTCAGGCATTGTGAGTGCTGGAAAGTAACAAATCAGGCAACTTATTTTTGTAGACTGTGTCCCCTCATTTTTTAAGTTAATGTTCCATGTATGCAATTGTCTGTGAGTCAACATAAGATGTCTGCTTTTTTCCTCCTCATCGGCATCTTACTGAATGCAATTTTATCATCCTTGCCTATCTCTGCTGATTTTAAGTCATCATTGGCAAACATGAGGGTTTTATTTATTTATTTTTTGTGGCTGGATAGCAGATTTATGGTAAGAATCCAGATATATTTCTATTATTTTTCTGATGCATATTTGCCAAGCTTCACTGGGTTTAGAGATTTTCAAGTTTTGCTCAAAATAAATGAAAAATACCTATATCAATTTGCGGCCCATAGCTCAACTGGAAAATAATATAAATTGATTTAATTTAGATTATGCTATTAGTTATGAGGATACTCTTTTTACATTTTCTTTGCTGCCCTGGAGGTTTCTATTTAAAATATTTTCTCTGTAAATAGACTTTTAAGGACTCTTCCTTTTGTCTATTAGTGCTTTCATAGCTCATATCACTCTAACAAAATCTACCCATCAGCTACAACACAAATAAAACTAGAATTAAAGAATAAAAACTAAACAATTCTTTTGTGCTGACAAGTGGAAACTGTTTTTGCAAAGCACTAATGAGCAGTTTGTAGATTATAAGAACTCTATGCTACAGTATTCTATTATGGAGGGACCATGTAAGGAGTCAGCTTAAGCAGAGAGAGAATTCTTTTGGACTGAATTTTATAATCATGATGGAGGCCATGAGTATATAGCAAATAAATGACTGAAAACATATATATCTGGTCAATTCAGACAACCAGGCATACTTTCAGTTGATTTTTTTTTTCTACTCTTTAGCAATAATGCTGAAACAAAATACTTTCTTACTGGCTCCCAGGAAGTCAGGTTTTCAGACTGCATTGTCATTAGCATCTTGTCACTTTCATGTGGTTAATTAAAAAACACATATGGGTCAGCATCCTAGACATACTTGCTGAACCAATTCTTTTAGCTAAAATACTCATCAGAACTCTTTTAGTGGTAAGTATCAAAAACTCAACTCAAACTGGTTTAAGCAAAACCATGACTTTCCTTGGTCCAGAGGTGTACTAACTTTAGGCCTGGCTAGATCTAAGTGCTCAAACCAGTGCTGTTCAAAATAAATACAGTGTAGGTCACCAAGGTGAGCCAGGTATGTAATTTTAAAGATTCTATTAGGCAAATAAAAAAGGAAAAAGAAACAGGTGAAATTAATTTTACTGATATATTTTATTTAGCCCAATAGATTCAAAATATCATTTTAACATGTAATTGGCATAAAAATTGAGATATTTTACTTTTTTTTTTCATTCTGAATCTGAACTCTGGAATGTATTTTAAATTTACAACACATCTTAATTCAGATTTGCCAAATTTCAAGTGATCAATAGCTACAAGTGGCTTGTAGATACCATATTGTACAGTGCAGGCTCAAACAATGCATCTCTCACCATTGTGCCACTCCACTTTTTGTCCGTTGGCCTCATCGTCAAGTAGGCAAGATAGCTAGCAGTAACTTCGGGTTTATAGCTTACTAGCTTAACAAATATAGTGAAAGAAAGAGCACTGTTCCAAACAGTTCCAGCAAACGTCTTAATCCTGACACTACTTGGTCTGAACTGAATCATGTGACCCTTCTTGACCCAATCACCAATATCATGACCAGGGGCATGTGGTGCTTTGATTAATCAGGCCTGGTCACAAACCATTCCTGGAACAAACAGTGGGGTCAGTCCTATTACATGGATTGAGATTGAGGGAGGCATTCTCCAAAGAAAATAAGTGTGATGCTATCCGGATAAAAGAACAATGCCAGGTAGCCCAAAACAGCTGCTTATCTACTATGTCTATTAAATTTTCTATTCTGCATGCAAAAGAATAAGATGACAAGCTCTGAACTGATTACCATATCTCATAGTTAGGGCTATCCTTAGAGGAATGTAAGGTCAGGGGAAAAAAAATCATATTAATTCCTTTACACAACCCCTCTCCAACTCCGCAAAAGGAAAAGAAAAAAAAATCAAATCAAATGTGGTTACATAAACATCAAGGGAGACTTTAAGTGGAAGAACTCTCAGAGGAGAGAGGAATGAGTGGACAGAGAAAGAAAAGGTGGAAGGCTAACACAATTCTCTGGCCAACTTATGGCCGAGATGCTTAGGGTGATTGTCTCTAGGAAAACCCATATCCCTTTAACCACCAGTTTTTATGCACCTTCTCTTAACCTTCATCTCTCTGAGTCACTTCCCAGCCAATCTCCCCTGCATTGCAGTAGCCACTGAACCACCAGAGTATAAGATAAAACCTGAAATGTCATCTGTTGTTCTATGAAGCAGCGTTGAGATTGATGGTTGTCCAGCATGCTGACCCATATGAATATATCTCCTGTGACCCAGGAGTAAATTAACTCCTAGTTTCTCAGGGAGATATGAGAGGTAAAAAGGAGAAAACATGAGTGTAGAGCCACTCTGAGAGTAGGGTAGAGTTATACATTGTCATTTTTATACTTCTGAGAGCTGGTAAAAAATGAATACCAAGGGAAGGTGACAGGATATGAGAGAGGGCCACTGTGAAGGCAGAATGGAGACAGCTGCTGGGCTGCTTCACTGTTTTCTGAATATTGAGGTTTCTCCAGTAATTTTTAGCTCCAGCTGGTAGCACGTCTGACTATCTTCCTCCAGCCCAGTAGCCCTAGTGTCTTGACCCCAAAGAAACACTAGGTTTTAGATGAACCCCTAAATTGCATATTTCAGGAGCTACTCAATTTCCTTGTTTCTTACCGGTGATTCTCCTAATATAAAGACAACTTTGCCTTTGTCCCTTTGTAAACTTTGACCCAGGTATGGCATATCAGTCTGGATCCAATCAGAAGATAGAAGCCACATGTTAATTTGAAGAGGGGAAGTTTATTATAAACGATTAATTATAACAAGGGATTTTAGAGTTGATGAAGGATTAGCTAGTAAGAGGTAAAGAGAACACTAAAGAATATAGAAATAACAAACATAAGGGTTAGGGCTGAGATGGAGTGCCGAAGGACGACCCCATCCCTGACCCACAGGACAGAGAGCTAGACCTTGGAGATGTTATGGCTGTGGCTCACTGGATGGCAAAGGAGTCACTGTGGTGCTGCACTGGTGGAACATGCTGGAAACATGCTATATTAGTCAGCTAAAGGGGTGCTGATGCAAAATACCAGAAATCTCTTGGCTTTTATAAAGGGTATTTATTTGGGGTAGAAGCTTACAGTTACCAGGCCATAAAGTGTAAGTTACTTTCTTCACCAAAATCTGTTGCCACATGTTGGAGCAAGATGTCTGTAAGGGTTGAGCCTTCCTCTTCCTCTTATGGCTCCATGGTCCCAGCTTCTTCCGGTCTCAGGTGTAGACTGGTATAAGTCTCGTCTCTCTCCCAGGGCTCATTTCTCTTCCCGGCTCAGCTGCTCTGTTGTCTCCGAAACGTTAGCTGGAGACTATCAGGATCATCTCTCTTCCCGGGGCCTCTATCATGTCTATGGAGCCGTCTCTATTCCTCTGTGTTCTTCTCCTGTGTGTTTACTTTCTGGGGCTCCAGCATCAAAAACTCCTACTCTCTCCTTTGCCATGTAGTTTTCTCTGAGTCCCAGCTCACCACATCCTACTGATGTGGCCCATTCAAAGCCTTAATCATTATTTAATCAAGTAAAAGTGAAATCTCTGAATTTAATACAATCAAATACACCCAGAGGAACAGACCAGTTTACAAACATAATCCAGTATCTATTTTTGGACTTCATAAACAATATCAAACTGCTACACATGCCCTCTATAACTTGTTAGGAATTCACTTACTGGGGTGCTGGGTGTCTCACCCAAGGCACTTTGCTTGAGGGGGGAGCCAGGGGAAGCTGCTGGCCGCTAGGTGCTGCTGGCTTCGATGTCGTACAGAAGCCAGGCACTGGAGAAGTTGTGAGCACTGCAAGACTGTTGAGGAAGCAGATCAGGAAGGAAAGTTCATTTTCTCCTCCAATGTCCTGCCATTCCCTTCTACTGCGCCAGGTGTCACAGGAAAAGTATACTTGAAGGGCCCAGATCCATTTTCTCAGAGAGGTCTAAAAGAAAAGATCTGCAAGTGAGAGGCTAGAAATCGATAACCAGTTTTTCTGAAGAAGAAGCAAGATGACAATTCTAGTGAGTCACACTTCCATGTGCAATCCCTAGCATGTACTGTAATTCTTCTATCCTTCTCTACTCAAGATAGCCTCTCAGTATGCAAATAAATAAGTGATGTTATTATAAGGATACTCTTAAAACTTCAAATAGGCTGTAAAACTACTTCTGATGCACCTCAGAAGTGATTCATTTTGTTGGACATTTAGACTTTCCAGCTTTTCCAATATTATGACTAATGCTGCAAAATACCTTCCTGCATTATGTCTGTATTTAGGATTAATTACTTGGGTTAGATTTAGAGATATGAAAATATTCAAATCTAGTCACCATTTGTTTCCCTAAAATTATTTATAATATTTGCCACTTATGGTGCTTCTCGCATGTGCCAAGCACTGTGGAAAGTGCTTTACTGCATACATTATCTAATTTATTCTTCACAATTACTCAATAATGTAGATTTGCCAATTCTGTTTCCTTTATTTAGGATTAATTACTTGGGTTAGATTTAGAGATATGAAAATATCCAAATCTAGTCACCATTTGTTTCCCTAAAATTATTTATAATATTTACCACTTATGGTGCTTCTCCCATGTGCCAAGCACTGTGGAAAGTGCTTTATTGCATACATTATCTAATTTATTCTTCGCAATTATTCAATAATGTAGATTTGCCAATTCTGTTTCCTTATCCTCAGTCTCCTATTTGAGGCTCAGACAAGTAAAGTCACTTGCCACACCAAAGGCACAAGAGAATGGAAGAACTGGTCTCTGTTCATGGGACAGAGCAGAGCTAATTGACTAGAGAACAGAGGGATCGAATCAATCACCTTGCTAAATTCTACTTATCCTTCAGTTTTCAGTTTACACATCTCTGCCTAAGGGGATCTTCTCCCCTAATCTGTCTTGTTTACAGCTAAATCCGTACAGCCTAGCAAAGTACTAGGTACATAGTGGGTGTTTGAATGGATGCTCTTTATCATAAAGGTTTTAAGGGAAAGGTTGCATATACCAGTATAAATTCATCATTATCAACAAAGGAAAATCTTACAGCAATTGATTGTAGTAGGCTGAATTTTGTCCCCCACAAAGATGTGTTCAAGTCCTAACCCCAGGTTCTATGAGTAGGAACTCATTTGTAAATAGGACTTTTGAAGAGCCTATTTGGAGGCAGCCAAATTGAATCAGATCAGAGTGGGCCTCAATCCAATTTGATAATAGTCAGTTAGAAGAAGCCAGAGAAGGTGAGAGAGAGATTGCTGTGTGCTGGAGGCAGAGATGCATTTACAAGCCAAGGAAAATCAGAATGCTACAGACTCCTGGAGAAAACAGGCCCTGATGATTCCTTGATTTCAGACTTCTAGCCTCCAAAACTGTGAGACAATAAATTCCTGTTTTTTTAGCCAAAAGTGTGTGGTATTTTGTCATAGTGGCCCTGGCAAACTAAGATGCTGATCCAACGTTAAGGTTTAAACACCCTCCCACCTCCAGCCCCTCTCCCAGCCATGCTCTTCCAGGTACAGAAAGGAAACGGTTGGTTAGTTGCATCATTTGCACAATAAAAGAGAGCATCATTTATGCAATGGTAGAACTATGACTACATGAATGAACAGAACAACGGAGTCAGAAAATAACATTGGAATGGAATATCGAGACCTGAGTTTTGTACCTTGTTTTGCCACTATGCGGATGGTTTCAGATGAAATCATTTCACTGCACTTCATTAAATTGGGAAGGTTAGCTTATGTAACCTTTCAGAGTTAAGGTCTTAAAGGGCTGACTGTGTAATTCTATTAAAAATGTACTTTGAAAAAACATGCCAAACAAAAACAAAATTTTGTAGCAATAATTAAGATATTTCTACTTATAGCTGTTAAACTATTTTTGTAGAATCAATTGTTTTCGCAAAATCTTTAAGAAATATCTGTTATAACCTCTGTTTAAGAAGTAGAGAACGTGAACTTCAGTGATATTAGGTAATTTATTAGAGCTAGTAGAAGGGACAGCAGCAGACCCAGATTTTGATTCAGAATTGTCTAGATAGCATATTTCACCTATTATACCATCATGTGATATTATAGTACCAACCCAGTAAAGTGGTGAACTAAAACAAATTGCAGATAGATTAAATAGTAAATACCAAAGTCCAAGTGCAGGATGCAATTTTATTTGAAAGCCAGGCAACTATAGGGTTTGGCAGCATTCCTATGGGGATAATCATCTACATTTTCTCTAACTCTATGCAAGAGTATATATGTCTAAGTAATATCCAAACACAGCAAGTTAGTAATTCTTTAAAATGTTTGGAAAAGTAATATTTTTATTTAATAATACAGCTTTTAAAAAACACTTGCTCCAGTGCCAAATGTTATAAGAGACTTCTAATTTATTTTAACAATCATCTTGCCTCATCACTTTTATGTTATAGCTGAGGAAGGAGAAGCCTAGAAATCCTGTGATTTGCTCAAAGTCACAGAGTTATAGTGGCAGAAGCAGATCTAAAACACGGCCTTCCTTTTGGCTCTTCCCAACTCTGTAAAGCAGCAGGACAATGAGGGGCAAATACCTTCTATTTTGGAAGGATTGATATTGAAGTATCACTTTCAGAGGGACTGGGGTTCTCATACTTCATCCCATGCCCACTGTTGATGTTAGCCTCAACTGTGGTGGCCAGTTTCCTTTCACACTGATGGCTTCCCAACTGAAGGACCTATCACATCTCTAAGCTTTTTCTTTTCCCCAGCTTAGCCTGAAGGCATTGTTTTTAAAAAATTATGTGACACATGGAGTGGGTGTAGCTCAGTGGTTGAGCATGGGCTTCACATGTACGAGGTCCTAGGTTCAATCCCTGGTACCTCCTAGATATATATATATATAATATATATAATTTATATATAATATATATGTGATATGGGTTAAACATAAAAAAATTATAGGACTATCAAAAATTTTTTTTAAAAACTCCCTAATTCTATCACTCAAGCTATAATCACAGTTAATATTTTTGTATACAACCTTCCAGATGCTTCAATGTATATAAATTTTAAAGCATACAATTTGGTGGTAACAATTATTCACAATGTTGTTCTACCATCACCACCATCCATTACCAAAACTTTTCCATCACCCTAAACAGAAATTCTGTATCAATTAAGCATTAACTTCCCATTCCCCACCTCCAACCCCGGCCCTGGTACCCTGTAATCTACTTTCTGTCTTCATATATGGGCATATTCTAGTTATTTCAAATAAGTGACATTATGTATTTGTCCTTTTGTGTCTAGTTTATTTCACTCAAAATTTCTTCAAGGTACTTCAAGGTTCACTCATGTAGTGGCATGTATTAGAGGTTCATTCCTTTTTTATTTTTAATTTTGAACTTTTTATTTTGAAATACTTTCAAATTTATACAACAGTTACAAAAAGTATTAAAACCACAAACAGAGAGCTCCAACACACCCCTATCCCTCCAAATACCCAGATCCAGCAATTTTAACATATTGCCTTATTTGCTTTATCATTCTATCTATCCATCAATCTATCAATCCATTTAGCTACTTATCCATCTTATCTGTCTGTATATCTATCTATCCATCCATCCATCCATCCATTCATCCATCCATCCATCTTTCTTTCTTTTAAACTTTATTTCAACTTCAAAAAATAACAGACAAAAGGCAACTTAACAAATTATGGAAGCATTACTTAAAATAATCCTGTCCAGGCGCATTTATTTTATTTAATCCTAAATACAAACACGATTATTTCTCCAGTGTTAAGAAAGATGAATTAATGAGCACAGATTGATTTAATGACATGACCAAGGTCTTCTTGTTAATGAAAAAAATGAAAAAAAAAAAAGCTTGATCATATTCACATCTCGTAAAACTAAACTCTATAGTCTATCTTTAGCACTGATTTTGTACCTTCTTTGCCTTTGCTACAAAAATATCACAATATTACTGTTAACTATAGTCTATAAGTTGCTTTAGTTGTATTTTCCCCATGTATCACTATATTCTTAACACCTTGTAAGAGAGAAACATTCTTGTATTTGTATTATTAACCACAATCCTCACCTATAACTGAAATCACTATAGATGTCTGTATATTTATCAATCGATTTTTCAACACTTGAAAGTGGGTTGTATACTTCATGCTCCTTAAACACTTAATCCTGCCATGTACATTTACTAAGAACAGGATATTCACTTATGTGAAGTTATCAAGTTCAAGAAATTTAACATTGATATAAGCCTACAGTCTATATTTCAATTTTTTCTTATGTCACAATTATGTCCTTTTGAGCCTTTGCTCTTCCCTTGTTAGATCCTGTCCAGGATCATGTATTGCATTTAATTGTCATTGTCACTTTAGTGGCTCTTTCTTATTTTTTTAAATTGTAGGAACACATATACAACATAAACTTTCCCATTTCAACCACTCCCAAGCTTACCATTCAATGGGATTAATCACATTCACAATATTGCAGTACCTTGTCACCTTCCATTATTAAAGCTTTCCCATCTCTCCAGACACCCTACAACCCTTTTGCAATAAATCCCCATTTCCCCTACCTCACGCCCTGGCATATTCTCTGCTATTTTCTTCGTAGTTACCATGGGGCTTAAATTTAACAACCTAAAATGTACAACAATCTTGTTTGCTTTGATTCCAACTTGGCTTCGATAGCATACACAAACTATGTTCCTAT
The DNA here is from genome assembly GCA_029593785.1 of Cabassous unicinctus. Taxonomy (NCBI): domain Eukaryota; kingdom Metazoa; phylum Chordata; class Mammalia; order Cingulata; family Chlamyphoridae; genus Cabassous; species Cabassous unicinctus. Next base: position 35,112 of record JAQZBX010013753.1, read on the forward strand.
ACCACTCTGTTTACCCAAAATCTTTATGTAATTCTTGTCACAAATTACATGTTTATACATTATAAGTCTCAAGTCATTGACTATCATTACATTTTATGCATTTGCCTTTTAGATCCTGTGGGAAGTTAAAAGTGAAATTGCAAATAAAAATACGATAGTACTGGTATTTATATTTAACCCTGTCATTATCCTTATCAGAGATCTTTATTTCTTTGTGTGGCTTTAATCTATTGTCTATTGTCCTTCCTTTTAACATGCAGAACTCTCTTTAGCATCTCTTGTAAGGCTAGCCCAGTGGTGACAAACTCCCTCAGCTTTAGTTTATCTGGGAATGTCTTAATCTCGCCCTCATTTTTGAAAGACAATTTTGCTAGATATAGAATTCTTTGTGGGAAGTTTTTTTTTCTTTCTTTCAGCACTTTAAATATGCCGTCTCGCTGCCTTCTTGCCTCCATGGTTTCCAATGAGAAATCGGCACTTAATTTTATCAAGGCTCCCTTGTATGTGGGACATTGCTTCTCTCTTGTGGCTTTCAGAATTTGCTTTTTGTCTTTGGCATTGGACAGCTTCACTATAATATGCCACAGCATGCATGCATTTGGGTTTATCCTGTTTGAAGTTCATTGAGCATTTTGGATGTGTGTATTAATGTCTTTTTTGTTAAATTTGGGAAGTTTTCAGCCATTTTTTTTTTAATATTCTCTCTGCCCCCTTCTGTTTCTATTCCTTCTGAGACTCCTACAATGTATATATTGGTACATTTAATAGTGTCCCCCAGGTTCCTGAGGCTCTGTTCACTTTTCTTCATTCTTTATTCCTTCTGCTCCTCAGTTCACTAATTCTTCAAGTTCGCTAATTCTTTTGTCAGCAGCTCCAATCTGCTGTTTATCTTGTGTAGGGAAGTTTTAATTTCTTTTACTATGGCCTTTCCCTCTGTTTGGTTCTTTTCCATAATTTTCATCTCTCTATTAATATTCTCTTTGTGTCCAACCATCATTTTCCTGATCTTTGTCCATGTTTTCCTTTAGCTCTTTTGAGTATATATATATTTAAGATCTATTTTATTTATTCATTCCCCCCCTTGTTTTGCACTCACTGTCTCTTTGCTGTGTCCATTCGCTGTGTGTTCTGTGTCTGCTTGTCTTCTCTTTACTCCTAAAGAGTAACCAAACCTGGGACCTCCCATGTGGGAGAAAGGCACTCAATTGCTTAAGCCACCTCAGCTCCCTGCTTTGTTGTGTCGCTCATTGTCTTTCTTCTTTGTGTCTCCTTGTTGCATCATTTTATTGCATCAGCTTGCTGCACCTGCCTGTCACACCAGCTTGCTGTCTTGCTTGTCTTCTCCAGGAGGCACTGGGAACTGAACCTGGGACCTCCTGGGAGCTCAGTCGCTTGAGCCACATCTGCTTCTCTCTTTGAGTATATTTATTTATTTATTTTTTTAAAGATTTATTTATTTATTTATTCATCCCCCCCCTTGCTGCTTGTGTTCGCCCTGTCCATTTGCTGTGTGTTTTTTCTGTGTCTGCTTATCTCCCCCTTGCTGTGAGGTCCTGCTGCATCAGCCCACCGCGCTGCGCGGGCTGGCCTGCCCTCACAAGGAGGCCCCGGGAAGCGAACCTGGGGCCTCCCATATGGTAAATGGGAGCTCTATCGATTGAGCCCCACCCGCTTCCCGTTTGAGTATATTTATGATCATTTTTTGATCGTTACTTTTAATGCATTTGCATTTAATTTTTTCATTATTTTTTTGTATATGTATTCATTTCTTTTTTTTTTTCCTTTATATTTAAAGGAGCTTTAGATTACATAAATATTACATAGAAAATATAGGGGATTCTTATATACCCAACCCCTCCTCCACAACACTTTCCCCCATTAACATCTTCCATTAGTGTGGTACATTTGTTACCGTTGATAAAAACATATTGAAGCTTTGCTATTAAGCATTATCTATAGTTTTTATTATGGTTTACACTTTGTACCACACAGTTTTAAAGGTTTTGAAAAAATGTACAATGGCTTGTATCCATCATTGCAATATCATGCAGAGCAATTCCAAAGTCCCAAAAATGCCCCTTGCTATACCTCTTCTTCCCTCTCCCTCCCCTCAGAGACTCTGGTGACCACTGTCTTTATATCAATGTTACAAATTCCTCCATTACTAGAATAATAATGTCTACTTTAGTCTGTAGTTGCATTCCCCCCTTATCTTTGTTCGTTCCTCAATCTTGAGGATTTGGGGATGTTGATGCCACTCTGCTTCTGATTGAAAGGGGTCTTAGATCCCATGGGGCAGATGGATGGAACTGTCTTGCTTGCAGTTGTAGATACTCTCTGTTTTTTGGGATGTGTGTTTTCCATCATTATACTTTTGCTATTTGTCCTGGGTGAGTCTGAGAACTGGAGAGTAGGTATTGGCTGCAACTCTGCTGAGATTCAGGGCTCAACTGGCATATGAACAGCCAGAAGATTTAAGTCTCTGGGACACATATTTAATTTAATGGGTATAGTGCTAATTATTGGTTCAAATAAATGGGGCAGAAGAACCAGGTGTAAGAAAATTATAAATGAGTCTAAGTCTGATACATTGGGGAGATAGTTTATCATGTATACCTAGGTAAGTCCCACCAATGGGGTGCCAATTTCCTTGGGTTGTCTGCCCTGCCTATAGTGTCTAGATGTCTCCAGAGCCCTCAACACACCCCTGCTTGAGGAACTGTCCACTGTGGCAGTGAGATCCTCCTGAGATGTGCATAAGTGCAATCTCTAGAATGGTATCCCGACTCACTTTGAAATCTCTTAGCCATAAAAACTCATTTGTATTTAATATTTCCCCCTTTTGGTCTAGGAACATTTTCCAAATGCATCACTAGTTGGCTCTTGGTAATAATGTCTCAGTCTAGGGAGGCTCATCCCGGGGAGTCTACCACATCTGGTAGAAGGTAGTGAATCTACATGCTGAGTTTGGCTTAGTGGGAGGCCACATTTGAGTAAAAGGAGGCTTTCAGGAGGTAACTCTTAGGCAATATATACTACTAGGCTAAGTTTCAATTTCAGAGGAACAAGGTTCATAAGTACAAGCATCAGTATCAAGGGCCTGGCATATTGGTCTGTCCTCCTTCACTGGGCACTGCCCATGCACTCTAGAGATTTGTGCCACTCTATGCGAGAATGCAGCTGGACTCCCCACAATGGGAATTCAAAATTCCATTGGTTATTCTGTGGATCTCTACCCACCGAGACAATACCCTATGTCCATATGAACACATTCATATTCCATAGAGGCATGCCCCAGGGCATTTGCATTTTAGCACATGGAGAAAGTAATAAGTGGGGTTACAAACTAAATAACACACTACAATAATTCTGGCATTTATAATTACCCAAATGATTACTTTTACTGCCGGTCTTTTATATCTTTTTTTTTGATCATTAAATTTTTAATTTTTTTTAACATATCAATTTTACTGATACATATTAATAAAGCATCCATCCATCCAAAGTGTACAATCAATGGTATTTAGTATAATCATATAGTTGTGCATTCATCACTTTAATCATTTTTATAGCATTTTCATTATTCTAATAAAAATAATAATAAACAAACAAATCTCATCACCTCTCAATCTCTATGCCTTCCCTGCCATACATAGTTATTCTTTTTCCTTCTGTCTAGTATATTTGTATTTATATTTTGTAAAAATAGTCTTATATATGCAATATCACTCATATTCATATTTTACATGATGTTTCACTATGTTATACAGTCCCTTTTACATTTTTTAGCTTTCCTTCTAATTATATACATGACCTTAGACTTATCCTTTCAACCATTTATGACCATTTTTAAAAGTCTTCATCTGGTATGTCCCAGATATGCTCATCCTCATTGATGGTTTCTAATGCTTTAATTTTCTTCTGTACTGGGCCATCACTCTCGTTTCTTTGTATGTTTTGCAATCTTTTCTGGAAACCTGGACATTTTGATATTTTAATATTTTGTCCCTGGAATTTATATTCTGAGGCATATGTTCCTTAAGCTTGTATCCAGCTGGTGTTAAGAAAGAGCTTTCCTGTGAGAATTCTCACTGACCTGATTTTGTGATAATCAGGGTAGGCTAAAATTTGCTATATTAGAAACCATGCATGTGTCTCTAGACCTAGTTTTTCTCCCTAGGTCTGGTTTTTAGAATGCTGGTGATAAACTAAGCCTGATTTATTATATGACCATCCTGTATGGGAAAAGACTGTAACTTTGGGTATCTTTGGTCAACCTTAAGAGATATAGCAGGGGGACAGATGTGGCTCGGGTGGTTGGGCGTCTGTCTCCCATATGGA
>JAQZBX010013754.1:0-39447 GCA_029593785.1 Cabassous unicinctus
TGCATTGCCTTGTGCGGATGCTTACCATTTACTCCATATATCTTGATGAATCTGAATCCCAGCCAATCCCAGGATAAGTGACCTATGAGAATGGCTGATGTGAGTGACTTTGTCCATCTTCCTCAGGCAGGAGAGCTGTCTGTCAAGCTTGACCCCTGCATCCAGACTCAGAAGAGAGAATGTAATGGAGAAACAGCTAGGACACACATCTGGCCCTTGATCAAACATGTGGAAGTGTCTCTTCCCAAATAAGAGCTGATTCCAGAAGGGGTGGTGCTAGTGGACATTCCAGGCACAGGGAACTTCAACAGCAAGAGGAAAAAGATGTGGAAAAAGGTGATTCTCTTACATATGGTTCCATTCACTCTTCCCTTATCTCCCGCACCCTTTCTAAAGCAGCAAAGGATGCTCTGACTTCATTTTAAGGGTTTTTATGAGTTTATTGGAATTAAACTCTTCTATATTCTATGGTCTAAGCTTCATGGCAGATGTAAGCTATGGGATGACAGAGAAATCAGGGAGGGAGGCAGTGGGGGTAGGCATGGTTGCTGGAACATGAACATCTGACTTATGTGAAGAACCAGCCAGAGTGGCCTCAGATTAAGCAGAGTAGAAGGGGGAAGAGTAGTCCAGGGAGTCCAAGAGTTAGGTACAAAGCAGAGCAGCTGGCAGCCAAGCACCAAGGAACCAGGAGGCTGCTACCATGTTTGGTAGTTAGCATCAGACACCTATTAAAGCTATCTCAAAATAAAAGGGTTTTATCAAAAGGATATTTTTTATAATCTCATGAGACACAGCCAGGCAACCTACCTGGATTGAAGCAGCTCTTCTCTCTCTCATTCTCTCTTCACTGTCTTTCATGACTCTGCTTCTCTATGTGCACCTCTCTGCAGAATCCTGCTTCTTTTGTTTGACCAACTTTCTCTGCTTAGCTATTGGGATCCATATTGTGAAATATGACATAGTCCTGTCTCAAAATGACCTTACAGTTCACGTGCCTACTCCTGTCTGATCATAGTTTCTAAGTCTTTTAATTCAAATCTCTAAGAAGGACACTCATGTTTTTCTGCCCAGCTAACAGACTAGCTCTCTCTGGATTAAGTATCCTTCCTTAGTGCCATCAATTGTGTCTGAAGGTGGCCATTTGCATGAATCTTCACTCATTCAGCTGAAGTCTTGGGTGCAGGTTCAGTTTCTGGCAAGTAGATGAAGAACTGATCAGGCACCCCCAGATGTGTCTATCACCAGTGAGTTAAGCATTAGCATAGTTTGATCTGTACCTAGTGTTTAGAGATTGAAGTATTATTAAGAATTTATCTTTGTCAATTTATTTGTCATTCACCAAACAGACACAATTTATAAAACACTGTGCTAAGTGCTGAGGATGCCAGTATTATAGTAAAAAATAACAGCTAAAATTTAGTGAACATTTACTATGTACTAGGTACTGTTCTAAGTGAAGTAATATGTTCACTATATCACCTAGTGAATGATGGGGCTGGGATTTTAATCCATACAAGCTGGCTTACTAGCCTAGGCTCCTAACCCCTACTGTATCCTACATAGTGAAAGAAAACTAACTGAAAAATAATGGAAAAGTCCAGAACATGGCCTTTTATGTTAAGATAATGATTTAAAAAAAATTTTTTTAAAGATTTATTTATTTCAAACCCCCTCATTGTTTTTGTGCTTGATATCTGTTCCCTCTGTGTTCTTGTGTATGCTTGTCTTCTCTTTAGGCAGAACCAGGACCTTCCAGAGTGGAGAGAGGCACTCAATCTTTTGTGCCACCTCAGCTCCCTGGTCTGCTGCACCTCTCATTGTCTCTCTTCTGTGTCTTTTTTGTCACATCATGTTTCTGCACCAGCACTCCTGCACAGGCCAGCACTCCATGTGGACCAGCTTACCTTTCACCAGGAGGCCCCAGGAAGTGAAACTTGGACCTCCTGCATGGTAGATGGGAGCCTGTAGCAGTTTTATATAGTTATGAATTCCAAAAATAGATATTGGATTATGCTTGTAAACTGGTCTGTTCACCTAGGCATAATAAAGTTATGATTAGGGATTTGATTGGGCCACATCAGTAGGGTGTTGAGCCCCACCTCTTGGTGGGTGGGGTCTCAAAAATAAAAGATGTGGCAAAGGACAGAGTTGGAAGTGTGGTTTTTTTTTATGTTGGAGTTCTGATGAAGAAGGAGAGAAGGCCCCAGGGAAAGAGAAGAGCCATTCACCTGAAAGTTCACAGCTGGCCTTGTGGAGAGAGGCAAAGCCTAGAAATCCTCATAATCTATAGCTGACCTTGTGGAGGAAACAGCAGAACTGAGTCTGGAGAGAAACAGAGCCACAGGAAGAGAGGAATCCAAGAAGCCTGAACCCTGGCAAATATCGGCAGCTGTCTTGCTCCAACACATGGCAACAGACTTTGGTGAAGGAAGAAACTTATGGCTTATGGCCTTGTAACTGTAAGCTTCTACCCCAAATAAATACCCTTTATAAAGACCAACTGATTATTGGTATTTTGCATCATTAACCCCTTGGCTGACTAATCCTGCCTTCTTACACACCTGTTAACACCAGTTAACAAAGGGATTCATGCCCAGCAGTTTCTATTTATTACCACTTGTTAGTACACACACATCTCTGTATTATTTATATATTTTGCGTAAGTGTAGTATTGCTTTTACAACTAAAAAGTTGAAAACAAAATAAAACAAAATGAATGAAAAATAGAGTCTTCCCAAAAGTGCTCGAAGTCTAATAGGAGAGATAAAAGTACAGATGATTAAAATGGAGAATGTGATGTGAGAGAGGTACAAAGTGTGATGAGCATTCCAAAGTAGAAATTACCTCCAACAAGAGATCTCATTCTTTCAACAAACACCTATTGTGCATCTACTCAATTGTGTGTCAGGTTCTGGATGGATGGAAATGAAGTCCTTGGCCTTGAGAGTCTCATAGTCCAGAAGGGAATCAAACACACTACTTCACCAATCATATTACTTAAAAGTGAGAGCACAAAGTGATTAACTCCACCTGGGGGTGAAGTGTCAGAGGGGACATTTAAGCTCAGTCTCCATCAGGCAAAGAATGGTGTTGGGAGTGGAATCACCAAGCACCATTGTAGGCAAAAGAATAACATAAAGACACAGAGGGGTGAGAAAGCTGGTGTTGGGGGCAGATGAGTCTTCCTGGGTGGCTGGAGTGAAGGGGGCATGGGGTATGTAGAAGAGGGAGGTGACAGAAGACAAACCTGGGGAATTTGGCAGGGAGTGGGTTTTAACATTATGCCAGAGTTTGGCTTCTGGGATAAGCCTGAAGGACAAGTAGAAATGGGTCAAAAAGAAAGAGAAAGAAAAGTCTCCTTAGGCAGAGAGATCATAGGACCACAAGATCAGAGTTGGAATGGGAACTGGAGTGAGGTCCTCTATCAGTGAGGCACAGTCAGCACAGCAGCTGCCAAAGGATTCAACTTAGAACAATTGATTTAAATGTTAAAGTCTGCATATTTGTCCTAAATGATGGCTGTGGGCTGGGAGAGCCTTGTGACTAGTTTCCATCAAGATATAGAATTGGATGACAGCAACAGTTAATCTAGTCTATGCCCTCATTTTTATAGATGGGCAAACAAAGACCCTGAGAGAGGAAGTAATTTAATACCACACAGTTAGTGCATGACAGAATTTGAAACAGAGAGCAAGTCTCCTAGCTTCCCAACTGGCACACTATCTACTCATCTCATCCCCCTAGGACATCCCCTATACCCACTTTCTTTAAGCAGATAGCAGACTCATTGTCCTTCCCCTTAACCACTCTACTCAGGCCTGGCCTTGTGAACATTTGTTTCTGCAGAGTCCCTGCCTTTTGGAGTAGAATCACTGAGCTCCACGAGCTGCAGGGAGGCCTAGTGAGAGATAGCCTAGAGGTGCAGCCAGATTTTCTCCCTGGGTGGAGCAGTGATTGCAGTCAGTTCAGATACACTGGCAACTTGTTAAGGGCCACTCAAAACAGAGGAGACAACAGATCTGGCTCAGAAAATGATCTAAGAAGAGGTTGGACTGAAGCAAAGGGATGGCTATAAGCAACTCTTCTTGGTCTCCGTGCCTCTGCATTTTTTAGGGTTCTGTGCTATCCTCACCAAGACAAGTTACTATAGACTCCCTTCTTTCTAGGAAGGATGAAGCTCAGTGATCCCTTCCCCTATCTCTCTAGTTGCCAGCTTTGCCTTCCCTAAGATAAAACTAGCATTAACTAGATGTCCCTGTTCTGCCACTGAGAAGTAGTGTGACTCAAGGAGGTCACTTAACCTCTCTGAGGCCCTATTCTTATGGGGAGAATGGAGATGGTGGGGGGATGTGCTAAGCCACCTACTCACTAGTCTGGTCTGTCTTGGATTACAGATATGCTTTTTTATGTCTTCTGTGATCTCACCTCACCACATCCTGGCAGTTAAGTGCTGAGTGTAGGGCCTGAAATTTAACTACAGCAACCTTTATGAATTCAGTATTTTCCTCATGTTAATAAACATTTTTAAAGCCTCTATAGCTTACCAAGATGATGGAAAATATAAAAGGTGAAGACGCCCTGTCCTCAAGGAGCTCCCAGTCTGGCATCTTTATGAGGTTCCACAACCCACCATTCACTGCCCACTGTGGACATTAATTTAGGAAGTGGGAGGACAGTGGGAAGCAGTGGTTGCTTTTATTCTCCTGCTTAAATGTGAGTCCAACCACATATGTGGGGGGTTCAGGACTCATGGTTGTGTGGCCTTAAGCTAGTCCCTTTGCCACTCAGGACCTTTTTCTTCTCTATAAAGCACAGTGGTATCTAACTCTAGGATTGATGACTTTTAAATAATGATCCATGATGTCAAAAGCTTCATGAATAGGGGGTTGGGGCACTGAGCAGGTGAGGGCTCTGAAACCCCACACAAATTCAACCAGAGCAGTTCCATTTTTAAAAGTCAAGTTTATAAATTAGAATTCTTCCTCAAGGTTTCATTTGAAGAGGACTCTGCTGCTGAAAACAAGTTTGAAACCCACTGCTCTACATCAAGGATTCTCCCCCTTCATATTTTGGGCCACATAACTATTTGTTATAGTGGGTCCATCCTGTGCAATTTAGGATGTCCAACATCATTCCTGGAATTTACCCAGTACCACCCCCAAAGATGTAACAACCAAAATATCACCAGACATTGCCAAATGTCCTCCACAAAATTGCTACAAGTAAATAATCGGTGGTATTAAGCAAAATAATTATTTAATTGTCAAGTCACAAACTCATCACAACTTTATGTGCAAAGCTGTGTTCTAAGGTCCCACAAATAAACTCCATCCTTGAATTGAACCAGTTATTCATGTATATACAGAAAGAAGACAAGTGAAGCAATGAGAAGCATCAGAAGGAAACACATGATCTCTTGTTACATAAAAGTTGCATATTTTTATTAAAATATTTATGTTAGTAATAAGTTGTAATTTCATGATCATTGAACTTTGTAACTTGAATCATATACTTTAAGTTCCCCATTGCCTCATGTGGGCAGCATGCTAAAAATGCAGAGGCAGCCAAACACTTTCAAAATGATGCCATGATGTGACATCTTTGGAGTAAGATACTCTACCAAAATGTTTCCTGGAAAAATAATACTTTAATTTTACCTAGAGGAAAAGTGAGCTACAGAAAAATGGGATGGCTGCTAAGGTAGACAACAAGGCAGTGATGGATTGAGGATGGGAAGTGTGATTCCTTGTATTCTGTCCATCACCAATACCCCAAACACTTCTGGATCCTCTAGCATGTGTCAAGGGCTGTGCTTTAGATGATGTAGATCCAAGATAAAAGGCACAGCTCCCTCCCATTGGGGGGCTTTCAAGCTAGTGGGGCAGAGCACTGTCCTTACATGGTAACTCTGAGAGAGCAGTGGTAGGGTAAGTACAGGTGCAACTGGATGCAGAGGATTGACACCCAACCCACCCTTGGGGTAGTCCTTAGAGGCTAGGAAGGTGATTACAGGTTAATCACAGGTTGGGGGAAGCTCAAAGCCTCTGAAAGATAAAAGGCATATCTGAAAAAATGCAAGTAGCTCCTTATGGCTGAAGCATATAAAGTGTATGTGTTGGGAGGCAGGGGCAGAGCCTGGAGGACATAAATGACACATTAAAGAAAATGTCCTGTAGGACATTTTCTAAGATGTCATTTGTGTTCTTATACATATTGGGGTCCTCTTTTACAGACCATTGATAAATGTTCAATGAACTCGGTGACCAGTGACATAGAGTGTCTGTGGATAGAGCCCGCAAAGACCTTCTAAATGAGAGCATCAAAGCCTGCCAGTGGGGCTTCTGCAGGGACATTGTCCTGGTCATCACCAAGACTGACAAACTCAATTTCCCAGAATATTTAAGGTCATGCTCTGGGTTTGCAGAGATGTGGGCCCCAGCTTGGGGCTTTCCTCCATGTGTCCCATCTATAGGAATGACAGAGCTTCAATTTTCTGAGGTGGTAGGCATCATGGACTTTAGGGAAGTGACTGTGTAGGTGAAGTAGAAATCTGGGTGAGCTCCTGGGACATCAGGATCACTGGGTCTGCTGTCTTGGTAATCTGAACCATTGTGACTCTGCTTCCAGGGTGGCTGCAAGAGGCCCAACAGGCTGTCCCCTATGCAGCTCCAGGAGCACTGTCCACATGTATGAGGGTGCAGATGGTGCCTCCTGCAGCTGTGCAGGGTGATGGTCCTGCCTGCACCCCAGAGATGAGGAAAATGTAGACTCCCCCACAACAAGTGGGCACATTCTATAATATTATTTGACCTAGTACAGCTTTGAAGTATCAGATTCTGTTTCAGATTTGTTTACTCCTGAGCTTTTTAATCCAATTGGAGTAAGGTCCTCAAAGTTTTGGAGCTTTGGCATGAATAAAAACATTCTTACAACATCATTTCCTAACAAAGAATAATGACAGTGTGCTTTTAGAACTTAATAGATATAAATATGCAATAAAAGGTGATATCCATGTAGATCTCTGTTCACCCTAGAACTAGGGTGACTATAATATCTTCCAAATTGGGACCTTTTTAAAAATTAAAGTGCTATTAATGCTTACAGAATGGCAGACTTAAACTGGGCGCTTCTGGGTCCATGGGATGTATGGTCTCATAATGCAGCATCTTTGATGCTTTCCTGCTCTAACTACAGCTTCTTTACTTATAACCTCCACCATCTTCTCCACACCCACTGAAACTTAGGTCGGACTGCTGGTGCCATGAATTAACTAAGCAGAGCAAACCTCCTCTGTGAGAAATAGGCTTCTTTCCCCTGACATTTTGCTGTCGTGGTGTAGGATAGAATTTTAGTGTTGCTGCTTCCTGCTGCTCCTCTTCTTCACTGCTCCCCTCTCCATCCCCCTGCCCCTTCCACTCTTTGACTTCTTTTGGACCTTTTCTCCTCTGCATCCCCACAGAGCTCACCCTTTCAAGGCCAACACTAACACTAAATACTCTTCAATCTAATGCAATAAACATTAATTGATCACTGGAATATGGACTGTGGATTCAGAAGGGCATTTTGCCTAGTTTCTTAGCTCATGGTCTAAAAGAAGTTTAAAGATTGTACAAGAGGGATAAGCAAAGTGCTTTGTGAACCAAGGGAAAAGGGGCTGCATTTTCACTAGGACAGGAGCAAGGGTCGCAGAAGATTTCAGAGAAGACAAGACAGTGAAGATGAAGCACCTTTTCTCAAATTGCCACTGGATGTAGATTAGAAGACAGAGCATTTGGGGCAAAGAAACAATTTGTGGAAAAGCATAGAGGCTAAACAGTATGTGCTGCTTCAGGGAAAGTTGAAAACCTGTAATAAAAATGAAGTGATTGTTAAAATTTTTTTCATTACCTTTCAGAGAAAGAAAAGCAGGAAATGTAAGGACCATTTATTTTTATTTCATTAATATGGCATAGTTTCATGATTAATATTACATAATTCTAATGCATGCTTATTTGCCTGGGCCAAATGAAGATCAGCTGGAAAAAAAATGTGCCTCTTATCACTTCATTGCTATTGCTAACCATGGACTCCTTGCCTTTCTTTTATTTCCTTTTCCAATCTGAATTTTCTAAATCAGACAGAGAGGCTGTTTTAGAAAGAAATGAAACAGTAAAAGTACAAAGGAATGGAATACTCAAGGAAAAACTGAAGTTGAGTTAACAAATTTTCTTATGTTTTTTTTTGCTTCTCAATCACTGAGATTTTGAAAAGGAAATGCTTATTTGAATATGTGTAATAGAAAGAGCACGGCTTTGGAAAAGACCATTTGGATGTAACTCAGCCCTACTGCTTAGTAACTTTGTGACCTTAGGAAAGTGACATTACCTCCCTAAGTCATCATTTTTTCACCTACAAAATGGGGGAAATCATCTACCTTCTGTCTTCTGAGAAGTATACCAAGGAAGTCAGGAATTGCCATATATTTTGAGGTCTGCTTTGATAGAGGATTGCATCGGGAGCTGGGAGTACAGAAGAAGATTGGTGGGAGGGGGGTTTGTCAGTGAAAATCTCTCAGCCTCTTGAGCAGAAATTTAAAGAATCAGTAGTCTTTTGTAAGGTGAGTATGTAGATGAAAGGCTATTTCAGGCAGAGGGGAGAACATGATTGAAATAGCCTTCCATGTTTGGTCAACTCTATGCAAGCAGTTTTGAGTGGCTTAGCAAAGTGTATGTGAATGGGCCTGTTGGGAAGAGATAAGGCCCCTGCTCTGTCTTTCAAACTTGAGTGATCATTTGGTGCAACTTTTGGTGTTTGCTTAAATTATTTTATTATTCTGTCACTAAAATAGGTATACACATAAAAGGCCTTACAATAATAGTCTTAAAGAGCCATAAACTGAAACCACTTTAAAAATAAAATATGAACAAAACTTGTCATTGATACATCACGGATTGTGTAATGTGATAGATGATATGGTTTCACTGAAGCTAAATCTTCAAGATTGAGTTTAATTGAAAAAAATATCTGGCTTTCTGTTTAGTCCCATATTCAATTGCTTTGTGAATTTTGACTTCAATAATATTGATGCAGAAAATGTCTGTTTCACAATGGAATTGAACTTTTCAAAGCTTTTGTTTCTATTTCAGGATAATCAGACCTCAGACATAAGCCAAAGTCTTTCACCAAGCAATTCTTGAAGGCCACTTTTAATGAGGTGGTAACTCAGTAAAGCTGTTTTATCCTCTTGAATTGTTCTTGTTTGCATTAAATATGCATTTTATAGGTCTCTAATTGTATTATTTCTCATGCCAGTAACATAAAATACTTCAATGCACACTTCACAGCTATATTTATTGCTAATAAATGTGGCAAATGGGTCTGTAGGAGAGGGTCTGAGTAACAGTGCATCAGCTTGCAGGTGACTATGGTTCTGCTATGGAGCAAGTTCTTATGAGATCTGCCCACCTGCACCTCTGATGGCTGGGTGATGCTTTACATCTCCAAGTACTTTATTTCCATTTGAATTGTTGTGAGCCTTTCACTTGTACTACATGCCTTAATTTGGAGCAGATTTCATTTTAATCATAGAAAATATGAAGTGGAATTTGATTCTTGGGTAGTCATCCTTATAGATGTCTATGCTTATTTTTTCCACTGCATAAAAAAATTGTGAATAAATATAGTAAAAGGATTGCCTGCCCCTGAGACTACATTTATAGCCTCAGTGTGGGAAATACCATGCATTTTAGAAAGACTGCTTTTCCAGTGGTATGGAGAGTGGATGGTGGGGAGAAGCATGAGTAAAGACTGGATGTAGAGAGATCAATCAAGAGGGTTTTTCTATAAGGTGAAAACCAATAAGAAACTGAACTAGAAAGAGCAATAGAAAAGAAATGAATCAAGAGCTATTGCGGAGGGCAAATCCACAGGTCTGGATGACTAATTAATTGTATGTGGGAAGTAAAAAAGAGAAAGGGCTTGAGATACTTGTGGTAACTGCTAGATTGCTGACTTGGGACAGCTCAGGGAATGGTGGTGTATTCAGAGAAGAATTAAGGAAGATTAGCAGAGCCTTTGGGGAATTAAAGATGAAAATGAATGATGTGGACATATTAAGCATTTGGGGAATGTCCAGTAGATATTTGGCTTTATCAGTATAGACCACAGCAAAAAGGCAAGGTAAAGATTTAGAAGCCAGAGATAGTATATGTAAGGAGAGAAGTATAAGATTGTCTTGGAACTTTGCAGTGTTTCTCAACAGGAGCATTATTGACATTTGTGGGGTGTGGCATAGGGTAGGGCTGTCCTAAATAGTGCAAGGGAAGTCATGCCACACCACCACCACCTGTCTTCCAAATGCTGGCAATGTTCCCCAGTCATTGTGACAACCAAAAATGCCCCTGCATGAAATGGCCCCTTGTTAAGAATTATGGCTTTATATACCAGGTAAGAGTATGTTTGGCTGCAAGTAACAAAATAACAGTGAGAAAATGAGTGGGGGTTAATGTGGTTGACATAGTAAGAATCTAAAAATGAGCAGTCCAGGGTTGGTGCAATGACTCAACAATATAACCAGGCTCTTTCTATTTTTCTGCTCTGCCATCCTTAGAAGGTTGGCTTTTGTCTTCATGCACATCATTCTAGCATACCAAATGGCTGCTGCATCCTGGGCCTCCTGTCCACTTTCCAGGCAGAAAGATGATGCAGGGGATTAATAAGTGTGCTATCCAAGTCTGTTCCTTTTTTATTGGCAAAACAAAGTTTTCCAACCTTATTGGCCAAAACTCTGTCCTAGCTGGAGGTGGCATTGGAGAAGAGGAGATGGATGGATCATCCAGTCAGGAGCCTCTGCCCTAGGTAATATCAACATTTAAAAGTCAAACTAAGGACAAGGAGTCTAGGGAAAATGGGACAGAGAATGAGGAGGGTACCAGGTGAGAATGAGTGGTGTCAGAGAATATGAGGGAGAAGAGAGTTCTAAGAAGAGGGAATGGGCAACACTTTCAAAGCTATGGAGAGGTTTTATGAGATAAGGACTACAAAATGTTCATTGGTTACCATTTAGATGGTTAATGAATAAAGTGAAGGCTACTTCAGTGTAAGAGCCAGGTTTGCAGCTGGAATACAGTGGGTTATGGAGTGAAAGAGCTGAAGAGCTGAGAGATGGTGCCAGCTTATCTTGCAAAGAGCCATCTGTAAAAGGAGGTGGAGATAGAGGATGTCACACACACAATTATTCTACACATATTTTCTTCCTGCTAGTAGAAGCAGCACTCCCTCCAAATGCTAGATAGAAGCAGTAAAAAAAATGTGCTTTATTAGGTGCACTGTTCTTTAAATCCCTTGTCCAGACCTTTTGAGGAAATTATTTTAGCAAGAAAGAGAAGGAAAAATGATTTAACATAACAGGCTATTGTTAATAGAAAACCATCCCATATCCCCACAACAGACCTTTGGATATTTTTGAGTTTCTAGGAGAAAATTTCAATAAGCATTTTTTTTAGAGACACTGAGGAAAATACTAAGACACCATTTACTAGGCTGATGCTAGTAATCAGGCAGGGGCACACCACAGCCTCTGCCCCATTTTCGGCAAAACTGCTGCACACTGATTTGTTGTGGGCTCTGAGAACGTCTTGTGCACACAGAGTGTGCTTGTTGTGTATGACTCAGAACAGCCTGTGGGCTGGTGGTCTACAGAAGAGGAGATTGGGAGATACTGTCCTAGTGAAGCCATTCACAGGAGGGAAAATAACCTGTTAAAGGTGATGGACCCTTACCTTGATCTGAGAGTTTCAGATCTGATTGTCACATGCGGCTCCTCTTGTGGTACTCCCACAATGTAAACAACTTGGTCATTTTCTGGTTAATTCAGGTTATTTTCCTGTGAAAATGAGCTTGGGCCCAAAATGGGAGTTCTGCCTGATTGAAATCAGTTTTATTTAAACAGTCAAAGTGACCAGGAGCCTTTCAGCACAATAAATAAGTCTTATTTTATTTCAAATTTAAAAATTTTGTTCCTAAAACTTTTGCCATTTCTTTGTTCAAAGGTCAATTAGAAAATGGAGTCAACAGGTAAAATTACCCTATAAAATGACATCTTTTAAAAAACAAGTTAAATTTATGTGAAAATTTTAAACTATCATTATGAACTTCGGCATTTCAAACTTTTTAAGGAGATGTGAAGTACATGGATTATAAAAATGTTTACCAAAGTAATTCTTAATATAAAAACATTTATCAGTTTGAGTCATTTCATTATCATCTTTATAGTTATTATTATATCTTCCCAGGTTGTAAAATCCCTTACCCTATTTGGGAAGCAGAATAACCATATTTTTTTAAAATATATAAGATGTCATCAATTTTTTTTAAGGGAGTACCCAGAATTGAACCCAGGACCTTATACATGGGAAGCAGGTGTTCAACCACTGAGCTACATCCCCTCCCCAATGAGAGTTAGTCTTTTAATTTGATTGTTTATTTGTGTATTTTTTGGAGGTACTGGGGATTGAACCAGGCATTCAACCACTTAAGCTGCATCCACTCCCAACACCATCAATTTTAAGGTGTACCATTATAATATATATTCCTCAGAAAGAAAAAAATGCTGCCAATTAAACTATGATATAATGTTTTCTTATTACTGAGAGTTTTTATTTTAAACTTATTAAAAGATCTGTATTATACTTATTCAGACATGGATTTTAATAGTCGTATATCACTCTTATTTGTCAAAAACATAATGAAAATATAACTGAAATATATTGATTAGGGAATTCCTAAAAGAGTTTTTCCATTCAGACTCTATTCAAAACCACATTTTGACTCAGAGACTCCGATATCCATATTTCTTCTCTCAGTATTATCCTGCCATCAGGAGCCCTGGCAATGCAAATTTCTTACAAGAGTGCTCACTGTTTTCTCTGGGTTTTTCTCCAAGTCACTGATATGCAGCATGAAAGTGTTGACCTCAGCGCTTTGTTTGGTGTGTGGTGGGCAATCACTTTGCACATATCTGTAAAAAACATGACCCAACTTCATTTGCATATAGGTATCTCCCTTTCTTTGGTCATATGAAATATTTAGGTGTTGCTTTGCAAGAAATTCTGGAAATATTGCCATTCCACGACTAATAAGCACTCGCCCCCCCCCATTAATATCAAACATATGCCCCACCGCTCTGTTTCCAGGCCTTTTGATGTAAACGATAACTTTTCTTTTCAATGCTAAATCATAATATAATCTTTTCTGAAGACTTTACAATGGAAACAAAATAGAACCTTACCAACAATGCCTGTAACTCATTTGAAGAGAGGACGTGATAAACAGCTGAGAACAAGTTCTCCCAAGGGCAGGCCACAGTACCCACTTCACCACTGCCACCTGGCTGACTGCAATTGCAGGTGTATCTAAGTTTCAGGAATATTAAAATGTGGCAAAATGTACATCTTAGAATTAATAAGTATGATAGGCTAATGTGTCAATTCAGCCAGGTGTTAAGCTATGGTAGGATGTCAGCTGAAATTATATGATTGACCATAGGGAGTTCCAGGTTATGGAATTTGGTTGTTGATTTGAGATTCAGGACTGAGAGACAGGAACTTAGGTCCTACCAAGCAGAGGTGACTTGAGTCAGTGTTTATTAATGGGATATTTCAGGTCCACATTATGGTTAACTTGAGCCACCCTGAAGTTTTGTTGCCCTGACCCAGTTTTTATCATAACCTCTTACCCAACTTTTACTCTAACCTATTTAAAAAGTTTTACTGCCTAGTTTGACCAAATGGGATGTGCACTCATACCCAGATTGTAACACTCTTCTGCAAACTCTTTCAGGATTTGCACAAGTTACATTCTCAGGCTGGGTTGAGACAGTCTCATGCATGCTGTTTCAGCTGGTTTATATGCAGCATTTTTACTTTTCCTTTAACATACCTCATATTATTTGACTGTTCTCAGGATCACAATTCTCATAGAATTATT
Source organism: Cabassous unicinctus (assembly GCA_029593785.1). NCBI lineage: Eukaryota > Metazoa > Chordata > Mammalia > Cingulata > Chlamyphoridae > Cabassous > Cabassous unicinctus. The sequence goes on from JAQZBX010013754.1 coordinate 13,969, forward strand.
GTGCTATTTTTGATGTTCAAGTTGTCACATCTTAGCTAGTGGGAGCCCTTATGTGGCCCCTTTAGTATGACCTAGACATTATTTAAAGCATTCTTGCCATCTGGAAATAGTGAGATATTCAGGCCCATCTTACTTTTCCTTGGCCTATGATATGGACCTATTACTCTCCAAAATAATGCAGATTCCTTTTAGCAAAGAATAACATTAAAAATAAAAGTTGGGGTATGTATTAGTTAGCCAAAGGAGTGCTAATGTGAAACACCAAAAATGGGTTGGTTTTTATAAAGGGTATTTATTTGGGATAGAAGTTCACAGTTACCAGGCCATAAAGCATAAGTTTCTTCCCTCACCAAAGTCCATTGTCACGTGTTGGAGCAAGACAGCTGCTGATGTTTGCCCAGGGTTCAGGCTTCTTGGCTTCCTCTCTTCCTGGGGCTGCATTTCTCTCTGGGCTTAGCTCCTGTTTCCTCCACAAGGTCAGCTGTAGGCGATCAGGCGAAAGGTTCGCTTCTCTTCTCCTGGGGCCTTCTTTCCAATATCAAAGCTGTTTCTCAAAGACTGCTTTTTCTCTGTTCTTGGCCTTGCCTTTTATATTCAATTCCCCACCCACCAAGGGGTGGGGCTCAACACCCTACTAACTGACATTGCCCAGTCAACACCCTAATCATAATTCAATCATGCCCAGATTAACAGATCAGATTACAGGCATGATCCAATTATATTTTTGGAATTCATAATTATATCAAATTCCCCAACGGTTACAGGGTACTAGGGGTACATATCAAATTAATTATTTCATACAAATAAGGATAGTTTGCAGGGTGATATCACTGCTAACTCATTATAAGGACAGATATGGAAAATATATTTTTTTTAAAAAAAGGAGTCTGATTGGTATTACGGTATTACTGATTTCAATCCAGTTCCAAAACCATGTATATTTTTTGTTCTGCTTCCATCTAATATCCCTTCAATTTTGAGGTTACACATGTTCTCCTCTCTCATATACATCTTAAAAATATTATATTTTGTGCTATAGATTGTCATGATAAACTCTGTATTTGAATTATAACAGTGACTAAACTTTCTAAAACATAATTTACTGCATATCTGCTTATACCCTATATTCCAGCTGTAACTTTCTCCTTCTTTTATCTCCATACTTTAATCACTTCATTGACTTTATAAATCATTCCATTTTACTATAATGGAAAACATAAATATTAACTAATCTTCATTAACTTTTAGGAAGGAGGTAGAAAATTCATAGCAAGATTTAAACTAATGGAATTACCTAGAACACAGGTATACTCCTTTCTTAACTAAGAGAGTTTTAAAAACCATCTAAATGTAATTCCCTCTTTAATTCCAAACTGAGTAGAAAAAGTTTTTCACTTTTCCCTTAAACCTTTTCTAAGAATCAAAAGTCTTATCAGAAGAAGAAAATGTTAAGCTCAGCAGATCCTTTATATAATTTCAGATGCAAATCCAGTGTGTTGGGGCTTCTGGCAGGCAGAGCAGGCCTCTATTCCAACCTTTACTGTCAGTGCTTTCAACTTTCCAGAGAACAAGCTTCTCACCTGTCCCAGTGGCTCCCAGGATCTCTACTCACTCAGTTCTTTTGTATCTGTGCTTCAGAAAGATTGACAACTCTTTGCGGTTTTCTACCATACCCAAATACATTTGTGCACGCACTCATGTATGGATAGATATGCGTGTTCAGTAAGGTTATTCCCTTTTCTTTTCAGAAGAATGAACTATTATGGAACAATATTTATGAAAAATGCTAATGGACTCCTCTGTGATGATGTTTTTCTAATCATAAAAGAAAATTTTCTCACTTGATTCTTAATTATTTGACATTGAAATCCATCATTTGCTTAAGCATTACCTTATACTAAAATGCATATAATTACTCATTAATACTTACACTTTTATAGGGCCTTTGCCAATGTTGTATAGTGCTGATAAATGTTTAACAAAGCACTCTGTTTAAAAAAAAAAATAACAAAAATGAAAGCCAAATCCTTATTTGCAGTATTTGCCTGTTCCCATTGTGTAAAGACTTTTCCTATTGCCAATTTCAAGCTACCAATGTGGCATAACTGAAGTTGAGAAGAGATGTGCACAATCAACCCTCAGGAGCTGGGAGAAGGTAGCTCCAGCACATCACTGCCTTTGCCAAATATGGAGATCTTTTTCCAAAAAGGATCATGGTGCTTTGTCACCTCTGAACATTTAAATACACATTGGAACTCTTTTCTCTATATATTTACTTCTAGAATTGATTTTTTTTTTTTTAGCTCCAGAGAGAGGAGTTTCTACACAGTGGTTTCCTCACCACTTTGACCTTGTTAGTAGGACAGATCAGACCATCTGACACTCAAAATGTTATCAATTCCTTATGGGGCTCTTGAAGAACTGAAAGTAAACAAGCTGAAATTTGCTGGAGGCTCTTGTGAGGCCTGTTCATTGTTTCTTTTGCCATGGTTGAGTTACTCTGTTCCCTGTGTGTCTCTCTCACCTTTCTCAGAGAAACCTGCCAATGACTCCAAGGGTCTGGAAGCTGTGGATCTATTGCACACAGTCAGAGCTCAGGAGTACTGGCAGCAGACTCTTCTCACTGAGGAGGAAGCTGGTAATTTATATTTTTCATCTCAATTGCTAAAAGACTTTAGATTAAGTTTGAAGCTCTAGATTTCCCTTTCTAGAACATTTTGTGGCACACTTCCAGCTTGTCACCATTTCTGTACCTATTGACAAAGAAAATATTTTTCTCTCCATAATTTTGTTGTGCCTGAAACCACAATTTTGCTGTCCTCCAAATTTTCCCTTTGGTGAGTTAAGGTCAAGGAACCAGGCTTTGGATTTGGTATGAGATCCCCCTCTCACCAACTAAGGCTTTCACAATGCTTTATGGAGTGTCTATTTTGTGCTTTGTCTGTGAGGGGGATAAAGTAGAAGACATGGTCCTTTGCTTCATAAAACTAGGTGAGGTGCATAATCCTAACCTATTTGCAAAAATTAAAGAAAAAATATGGCTTAGTTAAATGGTGCTGAGTCTCAGTACAACAGAAGTTCAAAGAACCTAGAGATATCTGCCTTGACTGAAGGACTCAGTGAATCCTGAGTTAGCAGGCAGGCCCTGAGCTTCACTATGAATAACGTGTATATTTCACTAGATGTGTACGTGTGTGAGAGGAGGTTAAGGAACAGATGATGTGAAATGTCCCAGAAATGGGGTCCTGTTTGAGCAAGTATGTAAAAGGAAAAATTAGCATGACATATGTAAGGAGAAATATAGCAAAATTGCCATTTGCAGGAATAAAGGGGGAAGAAATAGAATGGCATATTATTTCCTGATTAACAAAGGAGTAGGACTAAGATAAATTTCTAATCCTGAGGCCCATTTGTCAGAGGTTCTTGTTCTTTTCCTTACAGCAAGCATGAGTTATGTTGATGTTAAGTGTTATTCAATACAGATAGAAAGATGTAGGATAACCAAAGAGTTGAAACTCTGGAAATGTGTGCATCTTTGTCAGACTGCTATGACAATGGGAATAGGACCTTAATTGTAGTTAATTGAGACTGTTATCCTGCTTTTGATTTTTGTAAATTCTATTTATTCCAATATTCTGGCCAATTTAAATTGTGTTATCTGTGAATTCCAGAAATCCCCAAGTTAAAAGAACATATCAGGAAAAGGCTCTTGGACAAGTAGTAGAAGGTGGTGACCAAGTACGTCACTGAAGCCTTTGGCCTGTTGTTCCTCACAAACAGTTTCAACACCATGGAAAATCTGCCAGTAAGGACAATAAGTGTGTTATGTATTTTCCCTCCTAGCTTGGGCAGAACACTACCTTTTACCAAGTTAGAAAATTAATTTAGGGTACTTTTTTTTTTTATATATATAAAGAAAATACTAAGCTGAGATGGTCTAAAGACAACTAAGATAATTAGAGGTTAAAAAAAATGGTAGCATGTAAGTGAAATAGAAAGGAATAATATTTTACCTGATACAGATGGGCTGAGAGGAAACTAAGAATAACCAGTGGCTATTTTCCATCTCTCCTGATACTTGAACCAGGTGGAATATGTTTAAATGATGGCAGGAGTGATGTCATTTACTTCTAGTGGATTACAGGTAATTCTTGGTTATCCCAGAGAGGCTTGTTTATACATACAATCCAAAAAATATTTACCTGTCTGTGAATTTACTTGGTGCCTTTGTCCTGTCAGATGATCAGACATCTGGGGGGAAAAGTATGGTTTATATAATTCTTAATGGTGAAAACTATGAAAATTCCTGAAGTACTCCTTAAGTTAAATAGGCCCCATAATTCTAAAACTCATAAAGTCACAGAGTTTTAGAGTTTGAGGTTGTTTGCAAGATCATTTAGTGTGATTCAGTTACTTTGATGATAATGCAATTGAGGTCCTGAGATGTTAGGTCATGTGTATAAGGTCACATATCTATTTTGATACAATTTCTGACATAAAATTTAGAATAGAATTTAAAAGCCTACATTATCCACCAGTGTCACTGTGCTACTCTGCTCAAAAAATGTTTTATCAGTTGCACTCTTTGTTCCAAGACCTGGAATAATAAACATGAATAACACAGTCTGTCCCTTCAGTAAGTTCATAGTCCAGTGAAGGAGACATATGTCTTCACATAGAAATAACATGGTCTGACACATGCTGTAATACGGGAAGGTACAAAATATTATGGGAGCTCAGGAAAGTGAGCCCCATTCTGCCTGGGGGAGTCAGAGAAAGCATAACATGGGAAACATCTTCAAGAATGAGAAGGTAGGAACGGCATATTCAAAGACATGGGGCCAGGAAAGTGATGGCATATTTGGTGAATGGCCACACGTTCAAGGGGAGCTACCTGGGAGGCTGTGTCAGGCCAATGGAAAGACAGTGGTTCTGGAGCAGCTGATTGTAATATGTTTCTCTGCCTGACTAAACTGTGTTCTCCTACAGCAGGACTGTGTCTTTATTTTTGGTAAATAAACAAAGTTTTCTATTCAAAGCATGGTCTAGGGTCCTGAAGTTTGGTATCACTTTGGAGCTTGTCAGAAATGTAGAATCTCCAACCCTCAGATTTTAATAAGATCTCTAGGTGATTCTTATGAACATTAAAGTTTGAAAAACATTATATTAAAAGACAGCTTTGCACAAAGATGAAGAACATTAAACACGTTGAATCAGCTGTCATTAGAAAAATCTGTTTGAATGGCAATAGGATTTTTCATTTAGATAATTACTTCCCCAAAAGCCTAATAGATAATACACATAAAATAAGCTGCAGGATGCATGTATTTGTTCTATTTCCCAATTCTGTGAAGCCTAAGGATGTCAGTGTAATTAGGAATGCCAGAAGTGGACAATAAGGTGGTCAAACCTGCATGAATATCTCCAGCTAAATCTTGTATTGGTGACAAACTTGAAGCAAAGTTTGGGGAGAAGGTGCCTTTAGGGAGGGACTGGCCTCATTCTCCTTATGGCTCTTACCCATAGAATGAATACTTCTATATGAGTAGCCTGTGGAGGTTTGTGGAAGACAAGATCCAGCTGCTAGAGAAGGCCATTGACCAGGGCTTTGCCTACATAAAGCAGCCTCTGCAGGAAGGCATCAGAAATGCAAGGAATTCCTACCAATGGATCTTCAGTGGATGTTTGGTGGTGAGTGAACTTTTTCAGGAAAAACCCAAAATATGTAATAAGGTCTGCCTGGTCCCCAAGCCCTTTTAGCACTATCGTATTGCTTCTGAAAGAATAAAGAGGTAGAAGACAATAGGAGTGAGGATTGCACATAGAAAAGCATAAATAGGGAATTGTTCAACTGTGCATTGCAGGTGCCAACGAAAGAGTACAGGGTTCAGCAGAAACAGTTGGAATTTAAAATCTGATGGTCTTGGTTTGAGTCTTAATTCTTCCAAGCATCAGCCATGTAGCATTGAGCAAGGCCCTAAGCCCATTAGGATGGGGGCTCTATCTCCTGAGACAGGTGGTAGCTACAGGACAGAGTGGTCACTGTGAGGCTCCTGGAGCCACACCACAGGCATCCCTCCCAGTGCTCGCACAGGAGTTGGCATTTGCATGCCCCAGATGTCTTCAGGAAACAGGTCCTATGCTGACACATGAGTCACCAGATGATTTCTCCCCTACCATGGCCTGATTCTGTCCTGTCCTCACCTGTCATTCTTCCTGAGCTGCTTCATGGCCCCAAACCAGTCCCTAAATTGTTCATTGGGCAGAAGGGCATCATAGCAGCAACCCACCTGGAGCTGCTGGAGCTAAGCGACCATCTGGTATTCCTGGGACCAGAGGGAAGGAAGAGGCGCTGTCGAGTCCTGTGTGGACTTGCTGGGTGTGATGGGGGCCAGTGGCTGGTTTTGTTCCTGTGGGTCCCCCACCCCTTCACTCCCTTCCAAGCTCTACTGGCCCTCAGGGCTGATTTCACACAGCAAAGAAGTTGTCCTTCATCAGATGGATAACCCCCACCCACTCTCCCCCTCAATTTAAGAGGAAGCTGCATGCAGCCAGGGTTTGTCCTGCCCAGGAGGGTCTCTGTTTTTCTTCCCTGACCCCACCCCAGCCCCTCCCTCACAGTTATGGCCACAGATGTTCACCTTCCTCTTCTTGTCAAAATTGACCTTCCTTCCCTGGAAGGCAAAGATTTTTCATCCATCATAAAGGGGCCCCAAGGCCTTGCCATGCCCACAGCCCCTAAGCCCCTGTCACACTGCACTACTGAGGGGTCAACACGCACAGGGCAGTCCAGACAGGGATGGACCCAGGCAGGCTTCTGGGCACCAGGAGTGAGGACCAGGGTTGGAGACACAGAGACCTCTGAAGCCTCTGAAGGCAATGGAGAGATGGCCTTTTCGACCAGCCTCTGTTTCCTCAACTGTAAGAAGGCCATGGCACCCCAGCACCCAGGGTGGCTCTGAAGCTCTCAGGAGAGGTGGTTTGCCCACTGCTGTGAGCTCAGGGCTTAGGGAGGATCCTCTCCTCCCAAGCCTCAGGGTCACTTTCCCACCCTGATCTGATCCCTAGGTTCACTTACGTTCAGACACTCCCACATGGCATAGTCCAACAACAAAAATTAAGTGAGGAATGTTGTCAGGCATGGTGCCATGCCCTAGATGTCACCTGTGGCATTGGGTGGGGTGGGGATGAGCACAGGCTCCCACATGCCCCCAAGACCCAGCTCTGCAAACTCCTCAGTCTGAGACACCTAGGTCCATCCAGCCATCCTCTGGGACAATCTAGGACACTTTGCAGTAACCCCCTGAGGTCCCCTCACAGCCTCTAAGGATCACAAACTCCTTTGCAGTCACCCTGCAGCACTGGCTTTTCTTCAGTCACCAAGTTCACCCCTTCCCCCACCCCATCTGCCCCTGAGTCTGCTCTTCAAAGCTCCTGCACTGACTGACTGCAACTAGTCCCCCCAGGATTCCAACAGCTCAGGCCCTAAAGGTCAGGAGAGGGGACACTGAAGAAAGGCTTTCCAGGCTCAGTGTCCAGGAAAGATGGGTTTGAGGAGGGCCCCCATACTGACTTGGAGGCCACCTTACCCCACCCTCCCAGCCTCAGGCACACCACCCTCTCTTGTAGCTGCTGTTGCTTCTGGACCATTTTGGGGATTGTCTTCAGGGTGGAAAACTTAGAGATCTTCTGCCAATGTTGAGGACGACGAGATCAGTGAAGGCTTCCACCCCTCACCCATTGTTCCTTGGGTCTTGGACCACCAGCCATAGTGGGCAGCTGGAAATCTGCTGCTACCACATGCCTGATGTCTCCTGAGTGACCTTGTGTAAGCAGATTGGTTTCCTGAGGCTATTTGTTCATCTGTGCTATGAGGACTCTCATCAGGAGTCCAGAGGACTCAGTTTTGCATGCTAGCAGTGCAGATGCTCTGGCCTTCGAGCTCTCCCACTCAGAGTTAATGGGACACTCAGACATCTTCCTTTTCTCCCTTCCTGTTCTCCCACCTCACCATGAGGGTGGCACCACTGGATGGTCATGTCTCTATTCCACTGAGGACACAGAAGCCATGAGGGTGCCAAGATGTACCCATTCAGTCAGGGCATTGGAGGACAGGCTGCTTCCTCCCAGATGGAGGTCTGAGCTGATGTCACCACAGCACCCACAGACACTAACCAGTGTATGATTCTCCTGGTCTGAGTGGGGGGCCTCATGTCATCCCACCCATGGAGCATCTCTATATGGTGTCTCAGGAAGCCTAGATGAGCAACTACTGCCTGCTCCAGCCCACTGGAGCTTAGACCCCAAAGTCTCCCCAAAGGCACACAAAAGATGCCAGAAGTCCACTCAGTATATTCTGCCTGCAGACAAGTCCCTGGATCCACTCAGGAACAGGTCTACAGGGTGCCGGGTCTGACTGTCCAAATAGGGTGGGGGCTGCCAGAATTACTGAGCATTGAAGTTTTGCTTCCTTCTTTATATGGAAGTTTCTACTTATGGTCATGGGGGCCCACCATGGTTTCCTGTCTAACAAATATTTCACATTAGTAATGAGGCACAGTTATGAGACCCTTCCATGTGGGTGGAGAGTTCTCATCCGGCCAGTTCATTATCTCCTTCTCGAATGTCCCAGCCACATCCACTGCATCTGAGAATCACAGCCTACTGCCTTATAACTACCCTTCTGCCTGCTGATGAACCAAACTTATTGCTCTTCATCTTCCTCCAGAATAGGCCAGACTGGATGTTTTCAAAGAAACTTTCAGTGAAAAACTAACAACCCTACCTCCTGAGCCCTGACCCTCAGCCTCCTCTTTAGCTTGATGATCAGCTCTCTAGCCTGGGAGTAGATGCACTCATTTTGTAAATCTCAGACAGAGTCTGAAATAGGCCTAAGCTGTCCCTGGGGAAGAGCAAGAAAGAAGTAGAAATGTGGAAGTGGGTGGGAGGGAAAAAGTGTTAATCCCCTCTATTTTAGCTACCTGGGACCAGACTGCTTGGGTGGGTGGTGCTGAACTTGGGTAGCTCTGAGCAGTGCAGGAGAGTGTGCACTTGGGAGTTGAGCTCTCACATGGGCACAATGGGGACCCCCAGCCCCATTTCATGAGAAGATGGTTTTTACATGTGTAGATATCAATTGGACACAGCATTGCTGGGAAACAAACACTTACCATGATCACATTTGGCTCAACTCCATAATTGACAGAGGAAGGAATCAGTGCTGAGGCAGAACAGCTGACCTCAGGTGATATGGAGACCTAGACCCTGCCCAGGAACTGCTAGCTGCTGCCTCCCAGGTGTCCCTGCAAGGTCCTTGGTCCAACCTGGTGTCCCAAAGAGAGAGGCCTGCCCACCTGGAAACTTCTTACAACATCTTAAACAGATGGAGGATCAAAAAACTTTGGAGAGCATATATGATGGTGTAGAATGAGGAGTTGTTCTTAAGGATTCAGCACTTCTGTGGAGGGAAAAAGATATACAATGAGAGGTGGTTTGATTGCCCCCAAACACCACATTCAGCCTCCTCAACTGACATGTCCTCTCTTGGATGAGACAGACACTGAGGGAGACCTTGAGGCTCGCCATGGACACAGAGTGACAACCACACCCAACCTGGAAGAGTAGCCTGGTTGGGAAATGAGGAGAGTATAGGGCTGTTCTACAGGCCAGGGGGCCCTGCAGTCCTGAGAGCTGATAGGAACAAAGAGGGGTTTCAGGAATCCAGAGAGGGGCCCCTGAGCATAACCTGGCTACCTCGATCCAGTGCTCCACAACCCTGGCCCTGTCTGGGGCCTTCATGCTCTGGTTCCTGAGGCAGGTGGCAATGATGCAGTAGATCAAATGGTCCAAGTGGGTGACGGTGGCATGGATGGTGGGCACCATGTGCTCCTTACACTTTTTTTTGCACCGGGACCAGTTGGAGTCAAGACAGCGATATGGCACCACATTCTTGAACAGATCTTGTGGAGGAGGGGATGTCAGCCAGCCCCACCCCACCCAGCTCTGATCCCAGAGGCCCTCAGGACCCAGGCCAGTGTCAAGTGGTCTCAGTTGGAGCTTGGCAGGCTGAGAACAGGGTGAGCTCTCTGTTCTCTGAGGGGACCTAGCACTCTAGAGATCTCAGCCCCAAGGCTAGTGGGGTGGAGAGAGCTTCATTTACAAGTCCATCTCACAGACCGCAGAAGCTGAGGTGCCTCATGCAGCCACAGGCCTGGGTGGCACCATTGCCCTTCCTGATTAAACCTCCTGGGACTTCTTTTGGTCAGGTGCATGGTCCCTATAGGGACCAGTGGCTTTGAGTGCCTGCCTGAGGCTCTAGTGCACATCAGGGGCTTATTAGTGTTGATGTGGTGAAGACCCCCAGCACAGAGTGGCACACCTGTGGAGCTGGCTGAACGTCAGTGCACTCCCTTCAAACGCCCAAGGCCAAACCTCCTCAGGCTTCCATTTCTTTGCTCTCATATCTTCACAGTCAATGCATGTGGTAGGTTCAGTTAGTGTCCCATATCTACTCTCCAGAGGGGTGAAATGCAGGCTTGGGGATTAATAAAATTGCCCAGGTTGAAATGCTGGGAGTGGAGCCAGGGTTTGGGCCCAGATCATAAGATTCTGATACAGGAGATGGTAAGGCTGGGGCAGCAGATCATGGGAGGAAGATCCACCCAGCTCCACCCTGCCGAGCCCAGCTGCTCACCTTATCCCTCCGTGTCAACTGCTCAGCCACCAGCTCAGGAAGTAAGGCCAGGAGGTCAGGCTTCTCCTCACTCATCCCATCCTCTTTGGTCTCAGCCCAGGGACAGGAAGGCTCTGGTGGTGTAGCCTGCCTTGGTGCTGATGTGACCTCTGGCAGTGGCTATGGTGGTGGTGCCACACTTGCCTCTGACTCGAGAGCCGTTGCTGCTGAAGGTGAGTTAACAGGCTGTAGCAGTAGAATAAGCACTGCCGTGAACAGTGTAGGTGGCACTGGAGGGAGTGGTGGGACTGCCTCCAGCTCAGGAACTGTTGGTACAGATGGTGACATGGCTTCTTCCAGCACTGTAGCAGGAACTACATCTGGGTATGGAGCTGGCTCTACCTCCAGAGTGGGCTTTGGTCCTACCTCCATAGGTAGTAGTGGAGGTGACACCAAAGCTTCTTCAAATTCTATAACCAGTTCTTCTGATGGTGAAGAAGCAGGCTCTACCCCCAGAATGGGCAGTGCCAAGACATGTACAGTTGACAATATAGGTGGAGCTGGACTTGCCTCTGGCTCTAGAACTGGTGCATCTGATCGTGATGTGGGAGCCACCGGCTCTGGAACTTGTGCTACTGATTGTGATGTAGCTGCCTGCAGCTCCTTAGCAGGTGCTCCACCTGATGAAGTAGGATGGTCTGGCTCCAGAGCAGTCACAGGCCCTAACACTGTGGATGGCAATTGTGGTGGTGCTAAAGCCATCTTCAGCTCAGGAGCTGGTACAACATCAGGTAATGCATCAGGCTCTATTTCCAGACCAAGCACTGGTGCAAATGCCATAGGTGGCAGTAGAGGTGGAGATGGAGCTGATTCAGGCTCTAGAACTGCACCTGTGTCTTCTGCAGGTGGAGGAACCAGCACTAGAGGTTACACTGGAGGCATTTGCAGCTCTGGGGCTGGCAAAAGAGCTGGAGAAGAGGGAGGTTCCACACCATGAATGACTCCAAGTGTCTTTCAAATATAGAGAAGATCCCACTATCTCTAGGGAAAGATCCAGCCCCAAAGAGTTTTCCCAGACAGCATTCTTCAAGCTGATGTGTCTGGGACTCCTCTTTGTTTCTGGCTCAAGGGCAACCTCTGGTAGTTCCTGCCAATGTGTCCAGTCCAGCCCCCACCCCACAACCTCATGTGCTCCCACCCCAGGGCCTCATCATACTTTGGGTCTGCCTCAATGGACTCTGGTTGGCTCATGTGTGAAAGCAGAATGATCGCACGGTGCTCCAGGGCAGAGCCAGGTAAATGCACATGGGCATAGGCCACCAGCAGCTTGAGGCAGGGAGAGTGTGATGGCTGCAGGAAATCCTCAGAGTACTGGCCCATCCAGGTGCCCAGTAAGGAGGAGATGGTGCTGAGGGCAGGTGGGTGGGCAGCAGAGTCAGATACTTGCCTTTCCTTCCATGCTGTCCCCCAGGAACGCTCACACTTGAATATAAGGTCCATAAGGACAGGGAAGGGTTTTAACTGGTCTGTCCACAGCCCAGCACTGACACACAGTAGTAGCTTCATCAGTATATGAGTGATGTGGGGATAGGGTCTGTCCTCCCTCTCCAGGCCCTTGTTACCCCCACCCAGTAACTGCTGTGCTGAGGAGCTGCCTCATCTTCTGCCATGTGTCATGTGTGTGTCTCCTCTTCCCACTGACACAGCCCCCCTAAATGACAGGAGCACAGCCATCCCTGCCATCCCTGAAGGCAGATAGTACTGAGGTCCAGGGTAGACTTGGAGCAGGCTGCTCAGCACCTCCTGTCGTAGGCCTGCATCACCTCATGAGGTTTGGGGCCTTGGGCTGTGATGGTACTGTGCTGGGAAAGGGTCCTCTGCAGCCAGTGCCCCAGGGCCCTGCCCACAGCTTCCTTTGCCTTCTTTCCAAGTGGAGGGAGAAGCCCTCTGGACTCAGCCCTCCAGGGGTCATGGGTGTGTGGGTCCCAGGGTTCTAAATGGCCCTTCCCTGCCATCTGCCCCCCCAACACACCACACTTGGTTCTGGTGAGGAGAGCCCCTCCCCTTCCCCAAAGTACATTCACTTTTTCATTTCAGGAGTCAGTGTCAGCCTCCTGTCCCTGTCATGGAGGTTACATCCATATCTAGGGGAGACCATGAGCATGTCACAGCTAACTTACTGAGTATATCCCCTGCTTAAGATGCGTGTTACTGCCTGAAGCCTCAACTCAAATGGAACCCAGAAGGGAAGGGAATTTTGTCTGCTTTGTTCACTGCATGAAGATACATGCCTAAGAAAGTGCCTGTACCTAGTAGACACTTGATGTATACTTGGTACAGAATGAGCCTGAAGCGGCACCTTCTCAGAGATAGGGTGGGCCTGGACCTGTCTGGCAGCCTACACTGATCCATGCTCTGACCATGCCAAGGTCAAAGACCACAAAATCGATCTCAAACCTCCTTTAAAAATGAGAAATCTGGGTTTCAGTAAGGGGGTGAGACCAAGAGCCTGCTCACTGGTGAGAGGAAAGTCCTGCCTGGGAAAAACCATGCTCCTGCAGCTGCCCTGCCCACTGAGCCAGACTCAGGGAAGTCCTTTCCCTGGATCCTCCCAGGTGGTTCTTACAATCAACCTTGGAGGGTGGTCCTCTTACCACCCCCCTTCCCAAGGAGCAATCAGAGGCCAGTGGTGGAAATGACATTTCTGAGCCGCAAGCAAGTTGGCGGCAGAGCCGTCAAGTTCCAGGGATGGGCAGGCACTCACCTATGGAACACCCAGTCCAGGACCTGCTCGGGGGTGGTGAACACCCAGTATGTGCTGAGGAAGGTATTGACATACCCGAGGTTGCCCTCCTGGAAGACGGGCACCAGGTGCTCCACCAGCTTCCACCACAGGCCTGCCTTGACTGTGTGCACAATGTGATACTCATACCTTGGGAGGGCCCAGTCACTCATCCTCTAGGGTGGGACAGAGGGGACACACATGGTTAGAGGAAGCACTGTGGACCCCCAGGTGGGGCTGGGGCTATGGGGAGACCTGCTGCACCCAAGTCCTCAGCAACTAGAGTTCGACAGGGACGTGCATGCCTCCAGCAGAGAAAGGACCTCGGCCTTCTAATAGATTTGAAGGAGAGGAAATAATTGAAAGCTGAGACCCAGACCTGGCAAAGAGCAGATGCCTTGAGTGTCCCTGGGGGAGAAACCCACCTGTGGGGCCAAAGATTTGAACACACACCTCAAGGAACAGCAGACCCACCTGGTCAGTAAATGACTTTCTCCACTGCTCATGTGGCCAAGGGCACAACATGATGCCACTTGCCACCCTTACCTGAGATCAGGAAAATGAAGGAAAATACAAAGATATGGTTCAAGGTTGGGTGCAGAGATGTTCCCAGCCACACAGACCACAGCGGTAACCAAACTGCTCCAGCCTTAGGGAATTATCTGGCCTTCGCTGTTGAAAGGGATGTCTGGATGTCCTCAGCCCAGCCATCCCTTTCCTGGGAGCCTCTGCCAGGGGCAAGAAGGATTAGGATTTGGGGCCCCCCGGGAGGTATTCAGGGCAGCAGTGCTGACAGGGCCACAGGAAAGGACTGCTAAGGGTCCAGCAGCACTGATGGCTGATTCAGTGCTCTAAGCCATCTCCCTGCAGGAATATTGTGCAGCTGAGTCAGGCCTTAGCTCCTGATCTGGAAAGGTCAAGGGGATGGTATGGGAGGTGGCAGGAACCCTCCTAAGTGAGAGGAGCTCTATGGCTTGGAGCAGAGGTTGGAAGGACAGTCGTGAAAACTGCTGCCCAGGGACATGTGGCCTAGGAGTGGAAAGAGAAATACAGCTGCAAAATGCACACATGTGTGATGGGACCCCACCCTTCAGCTGACCCTGAAGGGACATCCATGCAAAGCCTCCTCTCTGCTATTCCTTCAAACATATGAGGTGACTTTCACCCTGGTCTGTGGAATGGCAGTGTGGTGGGTGATTTCTGGGCACCCAGGTTCCTTGGGAAGTGGGACATTGGGCCACTCAGGCTTCAAAGCCCTGGGAGAGAGAGTGGGGGTGTCACCAGGGTGGGATAGAGGCCCTGGGGTGCTCCCCCCCCATGCTGTTTCATTCCCCCATTGACCCTGCTCCCACCTGGAACCAGTGCTGGCCCTGGCCAGGGCCAAAGGGACCTTCACCTTCTGAACAGAGATGTTGTAGATAAGCCTGTCCTCCAGCTACTCACCAACCACCTGGATGGGGCTCTGCAAGCAGTGCCTGGCAGCTGGGTCAAGAGGTGTCAGAGAGTGGACTGCCCTACTCCTCCGGGGATACTGTATTTCCTTTGGGTTGGGACCCAGATCAGGCCCAGATGGGTGTCTGGCTTCCCCTGCAGCCCCACTGGAGAGATGACACTTTGAGGGCTCAGGATTAACACTTTTACACATGGGTGCCACACCCAAGATGCACATTCCCATGCTTCCAGCCATGCCCTGGCAGGTGACCAGGGAGAACCTACTGGGTTCCCATCCCTGATGACCTGTTTGTTCCAAAGGTGGTCCCCTACTCATGCCCTCCCCCCACTTGGAGGTGGGTGGAACATGGGGCTGCTGAGGCAGGAGGTCAGTAGTGGCATGTACTCTATTGGCTGGCCCTGAGCCACCCCATGTTACCTTTGGGGACCTCCTGGTCAATGGTCCGGGGCTTCATGGCTGAAGCCTGAGCCAATGTCGAAAGCCTTGGAAAGTGGACTCATTCCTGGTTGGGGTGAGGCCAGAGCCTCGGGATTTGGGAAAACAGCAATACATGGTGCTCTATCAAGTGTCTCCTGCAAACTGATGTGGGAAGGAGTTGCCCTTCAAATCTGGGTTCCTGGTTACAAGGGTTCCAATTTCTGTTGGGGTGTGTCACCAAAGAAGTGATATCACTTCCTTAGGTCCCCTTACCTGGGCCCCCTCTACAGTAAGAACTTCACAAAAGTCCCTCTGCATGGCTGGCTGTCTATCCTCACCTAGGTCATCTTGTTAACTGGACACAGTTCTGTCAACATGTCCCTCCCCACAGCTTCCTTGGAAGGCCCATGTGCAGCTCAGGCCCCAGCTCTGAGGAGACACAGCTGGGTTCAGACCTGGCTACCCCTTTTCAGTTTTTTTGACACCAGTCTAGTCACTAAGTCCTCCCCAGTCCCCTCACCAAAACACTGGGAATCCTTCTAGCATCTCCTTCCTGGGACATCATCTACTGAATGTGGGGTGAACACTGCAAACCCCCTGGTCTGTTTCACTCATAGCTAATACACTGAAATACACATGTGTAGCAGTTTGGCAGTTTGATATAGTTGTGAATTCCAAAAATAGATATTTGGATTGTGCTTGTAAACTGGTCTGTTAATCTGGGCATGATTAAGTTATGATTAAGGCGTTGACTGGGCCATGTCTGTAGGGCATTGAGCCACAACCCTTGGTTGGTGGGGTCTCGAAGATAAAAGACCTTGTCAAGGACAGAGTTGGAGTAATTTTGATTTTGGAGTTTTGATGCTGGAGCCTGGGGAGACAAGCAGATGGAGGGCCTTGGTTGTAAGGAAGGAGAGAAAGCCGTGGGCTAGAGGCAAGCCATTTGCCTGATAGTCTATAGACTGGCCTTGTGGAGGAACCAGAGGAGCTGAGCCTGGAGAGAAATGAAGCCCTGGGAAGAGAGGAACACAAAAAGTCTGAACCCTGACAAATGTCAGCAGCTGTCTTGCTCCAACACGTGGCAACAGACTTTGGTGAAGGAATAAACTTATGCTTTATGGCCTGGTAACTGTAACTTCTACCCCAAATAAATGCCTTTTATAAAGAGCAACAGATTTTTGGTATTTTGCATCAGTACACCTTTGGCTGACTAATACAACATGGAATAAACAAGAAGGGGATAGATGTAACATCGAATATGACTCAAAACAGTGTCAGGTAGGCCTGTGATATCTTTCGAAACTCACTTTCACTGCTGGATTGCTGTCTCAGTCTGTAACATGATGAGGTTGAAATGAGATGAAATTCAGGCCTTGCTGCTGTGTGACAAATCCTTCCAGAGGCTTCCTATTGTATTTAGGGTCAGATGCAAGTGTCTCCTGTCAACCTCTTTGCTGGGCTGCCTGTGCCCTGCTTCCCTGCCATCCCAGTTTCCAGGTACAAGCAGACCCATAAATCCCCCCATGAAGTGAGTCCTGGCTTAGAGACTTGCTGCTAAACAAAATGGCTAAATGTCAGGACACCCACCTAAGTCTTACACGAAATGCTTTTCTGTCTTCACCTCTCTCTCCTGTGAGTGAATTCTCCCTCTATCTCCATCCCAATGTGAATCCTGCTGATCAACACAGCAGGGCTGGGAGGCAGATCCTCTCCCAAGTGAGCCACAGATGAGGCTCTGCCCACAGCAGCCACTGTCATAACCTCCTCTCTGGCCAAAGAACCTCTGCCCCTGACTCTTCCTCTTCTGTGCCTTCTCACAGGCACCCTCTACCCACAAGTGTGCAGGGCTGGCTCCCTTTTTGTGTTCTGGTCACAGTGTGTCAACTCAATGTGTCCTCCTGGGCCTTCCCACCTGGTGGTGCCATAGCCCTCCTCACAGCACCCTGATTAGCTCAGTGGGAACTGTGCAGGTGGTGGGACAGGAATCATGGGAAGAGCAGCCTGACTGGTGGGCAATGTCAGCACAGGTGTGCTGGGCCAGGCCCCTTAGGCCATGTGTTTTAGTTTGCCAAAGGGCTGCCACTGCAAAGTACCAGAAATGGGTTGGCATTTATTAGGGGGCAAATTTGGGGTAAAAGTTTACAAGAACGTGAACAATCAAACTGGAGGTACCTTAACAGGTGCTTTTTCAAAAAAGTCAGCTGCTACAAGGTGAAACAAGTAGGCCACCGATATCTGCCAAATTTTCTGTCTTTCTGCTGTTGTGGGCAAACCTGGCATAGGGCTTGTCTCTTACTGGGCCTCCTCATTCAGTCTCGGCATGCCAGGAGCAAATATGACAGCATATATATCCTGTGTTTTTCTGTGTATCTCTCTCTGTGTTTCCACTCATATCAGACCCAGCAAAGGGGGCGGAGACTCAACCTGAGTCAGGCCTCCTTGACATAGTCCAATCAAAAGCCCTGAAGCAATCTTATCAAGCAAGCTACTCAAAGGACCCTCAACTGAATTTAATGCAATCAAAGGGTATCACTCCCACAGGAAGAGATTAGTTTAAATACATAATCTTTCTCTTCTTGGTATTCATAAAATAATTTCAAACTGCCATACTGTGGGTGATGTTGGACTGTAACATGAGGGGAGGGAGGCCTTGGCTAATAAGGTTTGACCTGAAGATTAAAATGCAGTGACCCATGGCAGATGGAGCTGCAGGCACCTGTACATGTCCTTCATTAAGGTGGTACCTCCCAAATGCTAAAGCCTCAGTGTCCAAAATCTTTGACCTCTTCTGACACCTATATTTACAGAAACTTCAGACCTGATGCTCTTTGGGCAGGCCTGAGATGTCCCAGCTGGGATTCTGCCCCAAGATTATTTGATGCCTCAAATTACAGAACATTTTTGGCTCAAAGGATTGGAGACTAGAACTCCAAACAAAGGTATTGGCAGTGCTTGTTTTCTCCCAGGGTCTCTAATATTGGGCAAGGCTTTGTACATGCATTTCTGTCTCCATCACATGACTCTCTCTCTCTCTCTCTCTCTCTCTGGTTTCTCCTAGTGTCTGGCTTCAGGCTCTATGTCCAAGTTCCTTTATTTATAGGGACTTCAGCCATTTGGATTTAGGCCCATGCTGATTCCATTTGAACTCATCAAAATTGGACTTTTTTCCTTTTTTTGAAATAGGATTTTTAAAGATGCTACTCATAAATGAGTCCACACCTTAACTAATAATAGGACCTTCAAAAGGTCCTATTAGTAAATGGGGTCACACCATAGGAATGCTGATTCTTTTGTGCAGTACATGATTCAATCCCCAAAAGACCCTTGTACCATAAAAATGCAGTCAATCAAAATGGCTTGTACTCTCTTCAGGTGACCATGAACCCTGCCCAAGGCTTTTTAGGTAAATGGATTTCAAAGCTATTTTGATTTTTGTCCCTATTTTAAAACCACAGATTCCCAGGTTCCACCCCGTACTTCTCAAAGCAACTCCTCAAGGATTTGAGCCCCAACACCTGTCATTTTAAACAGGTTCTCCAGACCACAGGGGCAGTGTTCTAGGGGACTAGGGATATGACCAGGACCCCTCTATTAGGACATACAAGGCTTTGTTTCCTTCTGGCCCCAGCTCTCTTCTCCAGCCCTACCAAGGCAGATGGTGGGAAAGGGCAGCTGATATGTGATTATGTGGAATGTGAGGAATAGGATAGTGAAGAGGAGGGAGAGGCTCCCAAGTCATTGGACAGGAGTGAGAAAGGGATAGATATGGAGATTCTGGATTATGTGTGACAGGTCCCTGGGCTCAAAGCTGGGGTCTTTGCAACCAGGCGAGGCTCATGCCTGGATCTAATGAAGATCTCAGGGGTAGCCATGCCACCCACCCCTAGTGTCAGCACAGTAGCCCCAGTGGTGCTGGGAGGGCCCTCTCTGAATAGCTGGGATCCCAGCCATGGGTGCAGCTGAGTCTGGCCCTGGCTGTGACATGACACTTCATGCTGCCCTCCAGCCCAGGGTGGATGGGGGCATTCCTTGAAGGAAGGATGCCCTTGCTTAGTGCATCCACAAACCAGGCCACTGTTCTGCAGGCAGAGCCAGTTCCCATCATCACTCTCTGGCTGAGACCAGGGAAAGTTCAAGTTGAAGTTCATGCAGCTAGGAAAGGGGCTTGTCTAGGTTTAAGGTCTCCAGACTCATGTGGCAGGGATGGTATGAGTAGAGTGGTCCATAGTCCTAGATGGTCAAAGACTGACTTTGGTTTGAATACCACCTATTTGGGGTTACTTTGGCAAAGACAAATGCACAGCAGGAATATTCCTCCTTTAGTCAAATTTCCCAAGGATTCTTGATGTCTCAGTGTGGGTGTTGGTGCCAGAGGAGAGTTTTCTATTGCCTTGGGTCATAGGGCTCTTGTACTATCATTTGACTGTCCATATATTAATTCAGTGCTCATAATTGGAAATGATTTGATAGTTGAGAGCAGGCCTGATGCCCTCTCCTTCAGTCAAGCAGGGTGAGAGCAGCAACAACTTACTCAAAGCCCTGATCCCAAGGAAGTAGCTGTCCTTGACTTCATCCCTCAGTTTCCAACTAGAGAATTTCCTGAAGTTGGAGGAGGAGGAAAGGACCACCTGCTTGTGGGAGAAGCCCTGACCCAGGAATCTTCCCAGATTACAATTCACCAGGTAAGTGCTCTGAGGCTGCCCTTGGCTCCTGGTCCTAAGACAACCTCTGGAGGTTTCTGCTTGTGTAGGAAAACCTATGGGAGGGTGTTGAGCCCTGGCTGGGAGGCTGTAACCCGACCTTATCTTCTCAACACTGCCCACCCCTGAGCCCTGGGCCAATCCCACCCTCTCTCTGGGCCTCAGTTTCCAAATTTTATAATAAGTATTTGGACATGGAAGTATGTAAGTATGCTCTCAGAGGACATGCTAGTTTGTCTCCATAGGGTTGGCTGGGTGTTGGCATGTGACTGGTACTCTATCACTCCCACCCTAGGTGATGCAGGACAGGGCACTCATCCAGGAATCTACCTTAATCTCAGGCTTGGCCACTCCTCCGCTGCCCAGGGCAATCTTCACTGCTCATAACTGGTGACCTGTTTCTGGGCTCTAGGCCATGCCTCAACTCCCCCCACCTATCCTAGGGTTGGGGCTCATTGCACCTGGCAGCAGCCTGGCAGCCGCCACCACAGATGCAGCTCCCATCATTAGCACAGTGCTATGCTGCTGAATGTTCCTGCCTTGCTGCTATGTTCCCCTCATGTTCTCGTGCTCAGGTCAGAGTGGGCAGGGAGAGTCTTTGGCAAGTTCAAGCCCCACACAGGTACCAAGCAGGTGTGAGCAGCAGGCTCCAGAGCACTGCTCCTGCTGCAGGATCTGGAAGCACATGCACCCATGGCCTATCACTACCTAGGTTGACAAGGTGTACTATGCGAGCAGGGCAGTTATGCCTGGTGGTAGCTGCATGGCACACAGAGGTGTATGTGAGCTTGACTCACCATGCACACATGTGCAATGCATCCACAGCTCTGCTCATAGGAACCATCTGATGCCACATGCCTCCAGCCCTCCCTGTGCCTCCCCCACTCCTGGTAATTTGGGGGCACCTAGAACACAGCCAGGGGGGCCATTCTGGTGCTGGCCTTGGTGGGCATGGAGAGCCTTGAATAGAGGGATTGAAAAGGTGGGGGTGGGGTGGCTACCCAATAACTTGCCACCTCCCGCACTTCCAAGGCCCCACAGAGAACATCCAGTAGCAGGGAGACTGGGAGGCAGGCAGGTGAGTCTGGGCAGAGGAGAAGGAAAGGCAGCCCCCTCCTCTTCCTCTTCTACCACCCTCCCTCTGTGTTTGCTGACACTATCCCTGAACTGGATGTCCAGCCTGTCTACAGCTGGTGTATGAGTGGATGTGAGGGAACCCAGGGAAGTGGGCCCCACAACCAGGGCTGAGTGAGTGCTGGGGGACAATTACTGTTGTTAAGGAGGGCCACTGGCCCTCAGTGAATCATCCCATTTTATAGGTGAGAAACCAGCACCAACAGCTCAAGGTGACCAAGCCCAGCCTTGAACCTGGACTCAGAGTCACTGGCTTAGCCATTCTCACCATTCCTGCTGATGGTCAGAGGCCTCACCCATGGGCTGTGCTCACTCAGCCAGGCAGGTCTCCTGAGGTCCTAGCTTTTTAGGTGCCTTCAGTTCCTCTGCTCTAATCCTTAACTGACTCATGAGGTTGGAGTCACTGATCCCATTTTGCATTCAAGTAAACTAAGGCTCTGAGCACTGATGACCTGATCTTGTCTATCATGTGGCCCATCTGTGGGTTGGGCCAAGATAAGGGTTTGAAGCCAGGTCAATCCAGCTGAAAAAGCTGTGCTTTGCAGAAGTGCCCCATGTAGGCGTCCTCTGAGATCAGCCCTGTAAGCGAGTCCAAAGCATCTGTGTGGATTATAGGGAAGAACAGTGCAGGCAGGGGGTGGTCCTCTGTGAGTCAGGGCTTGGTGGGCTCAGAGTGGAGACTAGCAGAGTGAGACACATTGTCAGATGAGCATGCCAGAGAAAGCATCTGGATCCAATCACACAGGCAAGGAAGAGGGTCACTGTTCCTGCAGGAGTGAGCAAGTGGACACTGTGTCTTAGGGTATCAGCATTCCAGAGCTGGAGGGAGCTCAGAGGACAGATTGTATATGCCCCCAATGAAGCATCCTCCCTGAGCATTGGCAGGGGTGAGGCTGCCTGCCTTATGTCCTCCTTTGTATGGTGAGGAGCTACAGTGGCCCCCTGCCTCATCCAAGGGGTGGACATGCTGTCCCAAGAGCCAAGAGCTGGCATTTTGGGGAAGTCAGTAGGGAGACTTTGGTACCCAGAGAGAGTTCAGTGGAGGGAGACTAAGGGCTTACCCTGTCCACCCAGCTCACCAGGATGGTCTTCTACTTGTTGGTGCTATTCTTGTACAGGTTGATGAGGTGATGCAGGAACACCCAACACTAGTTGTAGAGTAGCAACGAGAAGTTGTGATGGAAACCCTGAGAAAGACTGCATTTGGGGTTTCAGGGGACATCGGAAAAAGTGGAAGTACAGAATGAGGAGGAGATGCTGCTGGAGTCCAGGAGGAGGAGTAGAAGGAGGAGCAGGAGGAGGAGGAGGAGCAGGAGGAGGAAGAGGAGAATGAGGTATGGCTAGAGATTCAGCTGACTCCTGAGCTCTCCGGGAATTACAGTAAGGTCAAATCATTGGACTGTAGGGACAGTGAAATAAGCAGGAGCTTTGGGCCTATGTCTAGATCTGAGGGTCTTCTAAAGCTTTATTCTGGAGCAGGGACTTCTTGGCCATTTTATGGGGTGAAGAGATTGAATGCTGGCACCAAGAAGGGATCTCATAAAACTGTACCCCATATTCTATTTTTTACCTTGATCATAGATACAGGCCTTCTTTGCCTTTGCTTCAAAATTATTACAATATTACTCTCAACTATAGTCTATAAGTTACCTTAGTTGTATTTTCCCCTATGTATCAATATATTCTTTTTTTTTTTTTACCCATTTCAGTTAATTTGCATGTTAAGAATGTTCATTTACATAATGTTAAGACATTTATTTCTTGGATAGTTTTAAATATTTTCTTTCCCACTAAAGATTTTTTTTAATTTTAAAGAAGCTTTAGTTTACATAAATGTTACATAAAATTATAGGGGATTCCCATATGCCCCACCCCCTCCTCCTCACCCACTTTCCACATTAACAACACCTTTCATTAGTGTGGTACATTTGTTACAATTGATGAACACATATTGAAGCACTGCTACTAACCATGGACTATAGTTTACATCATAGTTTACACTCTGCCCCACACAATTTTATAGGTTATGACAAAATGTTGTGGGTGGTATGGGAGGTGGGGAACATAGGAATCCCTGTAATTTCTGTGTAATATTTGGGTAACTTAAGCACCTTTTAAAATATATATATATATATATAAAATGACATTTATGTAAGCAAATTCACATATATGCATATATATTTACATATCATTTTACAAATATTGTTATGTATTGTGAAAAATTTGATTTTTACCCACAATAAAAAATAAATAAATAAATAAATAAATAAATAAGGAAAAAAAATGTATAATGGCTTGTACCTGTCATTGGAATGTCATGGAGAACAATTCCAATGTCCCAAAAATGTCCCATATTACACCTATTATTCCCTCTACCTAGCCTCAGAACCTCTGGTGGCCACTGCCTTTATATTGATGATAAAAGTTCTTCCACTGCTAAATAATAAGTCTATAATAGAATAATAATAAGTCTACTTTAGTCCATTGTTCTTTCCCCATTCTTGAGGATTTGGGGGTGTTGATGTCCACTCTCTTTTTTTTTTTTTAACAATTTATTGAAGTACATCATTCATGCATGAACATACATAAACTATAAGTGTTCAGTAAACATTGTGAACTTACAAAATAAACGTGCATAGCAGCATACAGGGCTACCACACATCACCCCACCACAAATACTTTGCATTGTTGTGAAACATTTGTTATCAAATTATGAAAGAGCGTCATCAAAGTATTACTACTACATATAGTCTGTATCTTACACCCCTATATATTTTTTAAGGATTTTTAAATTTATTTTCTTTTATCCATTTTTACGCCGCCCCCTTGTTTTTACTGTTTTTATGTCCATTTGATCGGCAACTCTCTGTGTCCATTTCCTGCCATCTCTCCTCATCCTTCTCCTCCTGTCTTCACTGGGATTCGATCCTTAGAAACTTCTATGTGGGAGAGAGGTGTCCTATGGCCTGCACCACCTTATTTCCTGGTTTTTCGGTGCTCACTAACAAACTATTCTTTGTTGTTGTTGTTGTTTGCAGGCAGGAAGTTTATTGAGAAGGTCTCCCAATGGAGGTGTCTGAAGAGTAGACTTCAGCTCCCTTGCTGCATGGTGGGGGTCTGAAGAGAGACTTCAGCCCCTGCTCACAATATTCTTAACACCTTGTATTAGAAGAACATTCTTGTATTTATATTATTAACCAAAATTCTCATCTACCATGAAAATCATTATATTATGCAGTCCCTATGTTTTCCCCTAGCAGTCTTTCATTTAACATTAACCCCTGTAGACTATGCTTTTCAGCCACAATAACATTTATAAATCTGCAGTTAGTTATACACAATATAATGTGTTACCATCAACTCTACCCATTTCCACATATTTACAATCCACCTTATTCAACCTTCTACATACATTCAGCATCAGCTCCCACTTTGCAACCCACATTCTGTCTTCTATTAATGCATACTCTATAGTTGAGCTCCATAAGTTTACTCATTGTATTTACAGATTTCTGTGTTAAAAATCACTCTGGTTGCAGTGCAATGTGTACATCAGGTTGTAAACAGACAAGAGAGGACACAGGAATTCCAATTGACAGACTGTGGCAGGGGTCCGGGCGGGAGGCTAGCTAACTCCTCCTAAATGATGGGGTCAACTTGAGATGGTCAGGTGATGAGAACAATAGGATTGGTGAGGAGAGTAGGGAGTGGAGAGGTCAAGGGTGATCCTAGAGTTCCTGACTTCCATAACTGGAAGGTTGGTGGGGCCTGTCATTCATGAGCTGAGAAAGTCAGAGGAGCATGGTTGGCATGGATGGAGGAAAAAAGCAGGGAGGAAAATGAGTTCCTTTTCAGACATATTGAAGCCTTGACACATGAAGAAGAATTGTCACCTCTGTAGTTGGACATGCAGTTCTGGAGCTCATGGGCAAGGCCTGGGCCAAAGATTCAAGAGAATGAGTCTTCTGCAGATAGGTGGTCATTAAGAGCACGTGAAGGGCTGAGGTCACCTAGGAAGAGTGAGAAGAGGAGGGGCCTGAGTGAGTGGGTGCCAGATTTGGCTGAGAAGCCACTGGAGGTTGGAGATGTTGCATTCCTGGTGATTCCAGGCTGCCCTGGCTGTTGACCCTCTCCAGCAGCGCTGCTGCACATGTGCCAGGTGGGTGGTAGTTGAGGAAAAGAATACTCATGTGGATGAGATGACTATCTGCACATCTCAAAAGGGAGAAATGGAAAGAGCAAGGGAAGAGCAAGCCTTACTGAGCACCTGCAAAGGCCAGGCATTGCCACATCATCCTCACCCTTCTCCAGTCTGGATTTC